>JAECUM010095333.1:0-12904 GCA_016617855.1 Megalonaias nervosa | reverse complement strand
CACACACACACACACACACACACACCCACACACCCACACACACACACACACACACACACACACACACACACACACACACACACACACACACACACACACACACACACACACACACACACACACACACACACACACACACACACACACACACACACACACACATCCTTTGGTCGGTTTGTCTTACTTTTTACCATCATTCATAAGTCTAGAGACATCGTCGGATGACACAAACGAAAATTCTCTGCGCTCTACATTTCATAGATTTTAGCCCGTATCTAGCTAAGATGGTCTAGAGAGAGAGAGAGAGAGAAAGAGAGAGAGAGAGAGAGAAACGGCCTTTGGTCATTTTCAAATTAAATTAATAATGATCGATTTTAAGAATATTATAGCATGTCTACGAAACAACAAAACATTAAATACATCGCAGTATGTGTACCACGTAACCGAGAAAATTACCGTATAATGTCGACATGGTTTGCAACTTTGTATCATTGATAAACACTGTAGATAAATCCCAAGGAAAGTGCACACATATCGTTAAGATGAACCATATTCTTGTAGGTTACTTGGTGTAATTTCTATTTCAATGTTTTAATCCAGCCCAAATTACCTTCTCCCTCACTCCACATTTTTGCGTAGTTTATCCGATATCTTTGAGAGGGGATGGGGAACAGGAAATATAAATGATCGTGATGGAAATGTGTACCATATTAAATTCATTTAGAAAACTGGGATTACTAATACTTTTTATCGTTTGTTTCGTACGTCATTAATGATTAATGTGTGGAGATTGATGATTGATCTAGAATGAACTGCAGACGGTCGCGAGAATGTTTATATATGCGTATTATTGCGCCATGGGCGGAACAGAATTTGATATACCAATAGTACTAGTATATCAAATTGCTTTATACCAACACCTTAAATGCCATGTTACTTTTAATGTATGTGGTAATATAAGGGTATAGATTCTTACACTGATTAATTTATCTTGTAGGAGTCCAAATTTTCTGCTTATGAATTTTGCGACAACACCAGTTCGACATATACCAGTAATTTCGTGTTTACTTTACTTCTGTAATCTTTTGAATTATCATACAGTGTTTACCTTTAGAGAGTTTCATGAATCATTGTGCGTAGTATGCGCCTAAGCACTGGTCGCTTTTTGAAGCGATAATCGGCTTAACTAACCTGTGTTTGTCTTTTTACATATCTGACCATCTCCGATCTAAGCTTTATTTTCTTGCCTATGTCCTGACCACCCAGGTATAATTAGATTCGTCATATGCATATCTTTGCATTCCTGTTTGGACCAGTCATGTATATGTACTTCCTTATCAGCAGTTTGAAGCGAACCAGTAATAAGGTAACTGAGTAGAACAAGACCTGTGCTTAAAACGTGCACTATGTATTGATTAAGTGCAGACATTGCACCTAAATATAGCAATGATCAAATCAATACCAGTGGCCAGCAGAGAGAGAGAGAGAGAGAGAGAGAGAGAGAGAGAGAGAGAGAGGCATACATTCATACATTCGATCCACCCTACTCTATAGCACCAGGAATGTAATAGCTATGAAAACCCGTTTCATATTTTATTACAAAGGTATCTCTTCATACAAATGGCATAAGTACAGATCGTTTTGTTTACTTTTAATTTGGAATACATGTGATGTCGGACATTCTTTTTGCTCCTTGCACTAAAATCTTCAAATGCCCTTTTAGTCAGATAAATCATTCTGCAAACATTTAACACAAGCACGTTCAGAGTTTCAGTGGTTCAAGTTGCAACTAAAATTCCCAGATTATTATGTAGCAGGTATGTGCCATAAATATAAAACTTATAACGACTGATTTGTATGCAATGCACCTTCTAATTGCTATACTTGAAACTAATTATATTGCCATATAAAAAACAATTTTAATTTGAAAAGGCAATGAAGCAAGAAGATAAGATCATAAAGTGTACGATAAATATTAGTAACACAATTAATGCTATAGATTTTGGAAGGACGAGTTGGATACTCAACAACCAAAAGATATCGATATGATATTAAGATGGTTCCCAAATAAATTTTGTTTAGTATAATTTTAATCCAAATAATTCTAAAGACAGTGTAGTGCTATAGGATTACGTCTGACACACAAGCGGCATTGCTTCACAGATGGATGTAACACGTTTTAAAATTAAACAAATCAAAAGAAAGTACATGTAAAGACATGTCATATATATTTTAATCTTCTGTGTTAGCAATGTCATCATCGTAGTCCTTAAGATCATCATTAATGTATAAAATGGATGAAAATCTTGATGGTGTGATTTCAGTGGAACATATGGCGAATGATCGGATAATGTTGATTTTAAACAGATATAGATTTCAGAAGTGTCAGTAAGTCACACTTTAATAATTAACACTGGACAACAGAGTTTGCAGTAAGAACTAAATTAACTACATATATTAATTACCTGAAGTTGTATATTAATGAAGATTTCAAATCGCCTCACATACTGCAGTTCCAAGGCCCGAAACTCCTTATAGATCCCCCATTACATTTCCATCACTGAGGATTTTCTCACTCATATTCATCGATTGACAGAGATTTTTTATAGGAATAGAAAGAGGGAAAGTCATTGAAACTTTACAAATTATAACCAAGCAGCAATAGCAAAACAGTTTTAATATGTACCGTTAAGCACATGTCAGTACCGCGATAACACTGCGTTCCGGCCTACCTGTTTTGGGTGCTGGTGATCACTTACGTATCTAGGGGCAAAATTGTCGGTGGTTTTCCATTTCGAGTAGTACCATTTTAAACTCAGAGTGCAATTTTTTTCTTCACTAGCCATCTAATACAACTTGGCAATCGTGCTAAGACTTATATGGGCAGCCAGGTTATCTTATTATAAATGCTATAGTCCTACATCACCAAGGCCAAACGTGGGCTCGGCATTGATATATTAATCATTTATGAATATTGTGAAAACGGCTAAAACTAGTCTAATAAAAGGTAATGCAGTCATATTTGTTCTGGTTAGTGTCAAGAAAATGCTCCCCTTGTATCTATTGCACACATTGTCCAGGGTATATTTGCGTCACTTATGTTTTTGTTGCTGCTTCGTAAACATCGAACGTTTAATAAATTACACCGATATGTCGGCATCATTGATTCTACGTATTTCATTACTTCAGCTAGTGTAGCTCGCGATGTCTCCTCGTGACTGGTGCCTACTTTTGACGCTTTACGTTTTCGTGCTTGATCCTGATAACTCGGGTCGCCTTAACGACATCTCAAACAAATCGACCTCGGTTACAAATCTGGTCTTATTCACATCAGCGTAGCGTCGAGTAAGCAATTGTCAATATACATCTCAAGCACTGCCAAGCTTAGTTTCTAAGTGAGAATGCAAAATCCATAAGTGCTTATGGTGTTGATGAAAGCTCAAATCCATGCAGTCTTCACTAACATAGTATGCGCATAATGAGCAGTACATCCTAGATTATCAAGGTCACGTTAAATACCACAATGGTAAAAGATTCAATTTATTTAATCTACAATTCCACATGTCAGTGCAAACCAGTACAAGAAAAAGTAGAAAAACTATCAAGGTGTTATTACATACTCGATGCAATGAGTCAAAGGTCCTGTTGTTGATCCATGGTGCACGGCATCATCATCGTAATTTGAAAAGTTACCACGAATATTCCTGATTGACTTTTGTCATTGCGAGTAGATCAAAACAAACCAAAGGACATCTTTTCAGCGCAAGGCCACAAACGACGATCGGTCTGGTAGGGAATCTTTGGCTCCGACTACTGAATAATCGAATACATACATATCTTTTATATAATTCATCTATTAGTCATTATAAGCCCATCATCTGCCGTTTTCAGAAACATGACGAAAGTAGTATAAAGGGCTGGAATCTCAGCGAGGAATTTAATAATTCCAGCACTCTTATTCATCTGAATCACCCCCATCTTGTATGCCTTGAACGTTATCATAGTGTTCTTTTCTTTGACAACCTAAAATTGCCGCTGGTGCTTTTGGTTAACAAAACTGGGAGATTTCCAGTTAATTTTGCCAAAGACTCAGTGTGAGTCCGCAACTTTTTCTTATAGGGCTTTATTCATTTCACAAGTTGGTTTTCACTAAAATCAACTTTAACTTCGCAATATGAAATTATGTAATATAGTACTGTTTTATTATAACAATTTCTGGTTTTCCACAGACCCTCGAACAACAGCATCTACTGAGGGAGAATCACATCAAGGTATATGTAACGGGGAAGTAGGTGCTTAATGACATGTGCATGTGCATGTCAAGGAATTGCATAGATATGCATTAAATTGGATACAACGTAGAGATCTATTTCAGAGAAATCTGAAGTACGGTGTCAACGATTTTGTCGCGGCCCATGTGCAACAATAACGTTTTATGATTGCTTGTGGATTCTAGCAGATTTTTAAGCGGTCCTGATGACAGTTTAACCACAAAGAAACTTCACTCACTCCTAAATATCACCACAGTATGTTGAGGTAATAGGCATTATCAGTGTGTATAATTTTTCAATCTATTTCTAATAAGGTCTTAACGGGAGTAATTCTGAAACATATCATACCCTTGTAATTATATTCGGTCTAATTGAAAAGGAATCTTTGCCGGGTACGAATCATACCAAACATACATATGGTCCGATCTATCATCACAGGCGTATCTATATCAAATGCGGTATTGGATACTGCTTATATTTTGCAATCACTTACACTTTATCCGTTTCGTCTAATACATTTTCAGAATGATGTACTTTCCAAAACCATTTCTCATTACTTCATTTGCAATCATCGAATAACCCAAACGGTGTAGACCAGACTCATTGATGTTTTTACTGACCGAGGCTGGTATTGTTACCGCTGATCTGTGTAAGCGTGGAAGCGCAGCCGCTTTTGCCTCAACCTTTGATTGTCGAGACACTAATAGCCGTAGCCGATCATGGATCAATTAGGCCCCCTGTTGGTTTTATTCCAATTACACATGTGACTTCATTATTCAATGCTGTTATAATTAATGGCAGTCGTGTAACCCATTCGTGATATCGCAGAAACCTCATTACCAATTATTGTGCGTACTGATGACCGAATAACCGTTCTGCAAGTTTGCCACTAAATCGTTCCACACTAGATTGGACACGATATATATTAACATGTCAAACAAGAACTTGTACTCGGTGTTTCGACAGCAGTGGGGCAACAGATCCAAGAAACACTTTACCAGGGTCCACTTGCAACAATTGTGGCCATGTCAATGGTGAACATCCATCGGTGCGTTCAAGTGCATCCACGACACTTGCTGAGTCTATTGATATTAACAGGGAAGTTTCTTTGTATCTTCGGGAAACATCGACGTTGGCGTATTTGTATAGTCTTCGACGTACACGATCATGTGGAAGAAATAAGAAATCAGTCTGATGAACTTCAAATTAATCTCGTGAATGTTTCCTTGGTACTAGTAGCTAATTTGCCACAACGCTTGCTTAGCCAACCATGATCAAGCAATCCCATGAGTGACCTTTGCAGAGGTTGCAAACTTTTCCGCGGTGTCGTCACCTTTCCAATACCCAAGCGGACTGCAATATGTATTTGATAATATTTGACGTTTTTATCCATGTTTGTTTCTTTGTTTGTGTCGATATATTTTACCTCCAAAGAGAGGGTCTGCCTTGTACAAGTGGACTTTTTCAGGGCTGATATCCACGTCAGCACGTTGACATGAACGGATATATTTTCTATGATTCGCACGCATGGTTATATCGGTAACATGCACCATGAAAACGATTTACTGGTGCTTCACCAGACTTTGGTTGTTTGTTAGCATCAAGCCATGTATCAGCCTGTGCCCCGGGCCCACACTTATTGTATCCAGGTAAATCGTTTTCACCAGGTTACTTACCAGTCGTATTCCTGGTAAGCTTATGAATGGAGCTGCAATATTACCGCCTATGACTTTTTGTAAGTGTAAACATGTTAGCTCCAGGTTGAACACAAGTTCCCTTGCGGCTTGTCCATTACAGGTCTGAGCTCGAGTTGCATTTGCAGTTCTAGTTTTCTTGCGTCATTGCATGCAATGTGAACACATGATTGTATTATATTGTGTTACGCACTGATTGTCTTATTCAATGGCCCCAAGAAAAAAGAATCAGTTTTTTTCCGTCTTTGACGTTTGTGCTCATGCAACATTTAAACCATCCAAGAATAGTGATATATTTCCAAACTCAGTAATTGCCCTAATCATTGACCATACTGGATCAGGGAAAAAATATAACTGTTGTTGATTATGATTTTACGATGGCTGACATGGATCGGTTTGTTTCGTGATTATTCAGTCAGCTGATGAGAGACCATGTTATGATGTTTGAAAAGATTTTCAAAATGCATTGACTGACACGTCATCGAGAAGAGAAACTGAGACGAATTTGTCGTCCACCGTCGATTTATTTTCCACTAACGATGCAAGTGAAAATAAACTTGCAGTGTACGAAGATGTGACGCTTGATCGCCAAATCATTCCCGCGTAAATATTGTCATGGGTCTACACAAAAACGCATATGCAATTTATTTAACTCAAAGATTCACACGCCTGCCGATAGCAATCCGTTACAACTGTAATATGTAGATGATAGTTCGGTATAATGCTGCACAACTGGTCTCTCAAACACTCATTGGATTTGTTGTGTCGCCTACCACACGTGGGATGAATTCCGTGACATGCTTGCCCTAAATACCATTGACCCGTATAGTTTTCATACTATTACTTTCACAGGATCACCTGCTTAAAATATCGTGCGGGTCGGGATGAAATTGTCTAACAACAAACTGTCTCAAAGGACAATGCAACAATCATAACAATAATGATAATAATATAAAACGTCCGGCAGTGATTTTATAGACGAGTATATGAGACAACACCGTAGAGCCGCTCGTGAACAACAGGAAGTGATTCGTAACGTTATTGCAGGCCGTAAAAGTGTCGAAGATATGTTACAGTCGCGACAAAAGCACAATAATACATCACAGCTAGCTTGGAACAAACACTAGCACCGATGACTGAACCATCAAAGGAAAATGACGAACGTGCTGAGGATAACAAGAAGGCCACAAAAGCAACAACGGAACAAGTAAGAGCGTTAACATAAAGAGAAGAAGAAGTTTCAATTCGTAAAACAGCTAAACGCACTAAAGCTATTAAAAATCTGCATTAGCAACTTATAAGACTATTACACGCTTGCCACATGATATTGAGGAAATTAGAGATGACGTTGGAGACTCGCTTGTACATCATTCACAAGAAAAAATGAGATTAAAAATCAAGGTTAAATTAACTAAATTATAAACAAATTAAAGAGTCTGTACGGCAGAAAATGCCTGACAATCATATAAGGTTTACCTCTCTGGTATCTAATGTAAACCAACTAACTGAGTGTATGTCGGAGAATGAACATCCTTGTGAATAGTAGTCGGGGTTACATTGAAATTACGGGATCTGTATAGGCATACAAGGTGTGGACTGGACAAATCAGACAAAACAATTAGCTTCTTAAACTTTATCAGATCATAGGCGAAGAAAAAGTTAAACCATATATTTGCTTGACTAGCCACATGTTAATCCAACTGCACGTACATGTTACAATTTGTAGTCGCCTATTGACAGGCGTCAAAACATCGACACTAGTAGGCAGATTTCCCAACACTACTTCATGACATTATACCTGGTTTATTAATTTTCATTGGAACACCTGGATGTGTTCAGACAGTCCATTATTGACATGTATTTCAGGCACGGGTAGGTGGTGCTGCACATGCGGTTTAAGATGTTGCTGGATGGTGAGGATGATCAAATGAGGGTTCTTGATGTACCTGCGTAAAATTGGTAGAATTTTCTCAGATTCAAACGTGAACGTGTTACCTATTTAAATAAGAATGTCCTATTACGAGGCAATGTTTGATCTTAGTTAAAGTCATACGAAGAAACAATAAGCACCATAAAAACGGTCGTAGGGTCACACTGAAACTTTCTCCTGGAAGTGGAATGCTAACATTTATGGTGATTTTGTCCCACTTGTGGATCGAAACGGTTCTTATCAGACCCTCTTCCACATTAGATTTAATATTGTTAAAAGCCAAATAGAAATCAAATTGAGGACAACTTGGAATCATCTCACATACACGTGAAAATATCCGGTCGCGCACAGCACTAGCAGGTGAAAAACCATTCACTCAGCAAAGTGGAATTCATCACTGTTTTTACTCCAGTTATATTCACTCACGAATAAGTTACACAAACATTGACGCAACTGAGATAAAAGTGATCTCGACTGTTATTCAACAAGGACGCACTTGTCCGTGTAATATTTAGTAGAAAACGACGGTTGTTAGAGGTACAAGGAACAACGTAACTGATGTTTTTATAAACCAAAAAGAGTGCTATGCCATCAAAATGCACAATCGGCAGAGATTTAAAAAATTCCCAAAGAAGATATATTTCCTACAATTGTATGACAGTTGTTTGAGTAAAAATGTTAATTGGTTAATTGGCGAATCATGACATGTTCTAACTGTCGTACAATTGTAATATCCGATTGCATTATTAATATAACAATGATGGACCCTCAGTGTTACCGACCTGAAAAAATATCAAAGAGGAAAATCAAATGCAACATGAATTACCAAGCGAACCGCGTTGATACTGAAATTCAAATGCGCGTGCGTGGTCTTAGATGTCATTTGTGTGCTTTTTGAAGCAACAACTATTGGTCTTGGAGGAGACAGGAATCACAACCACAAAAACTATCATAGGTGCACCAAACGGGCTTATTTTGGAGTTACATCGATAGTAACCAGTGTCTCTGATGGGTCAAACAAACTAATCTCAATACGATTACATTCACTAATACGTGATCATTCAGAACTGACTGCAGTGGCAAAAACTAGTCTCAACACCATCAGTAAACTTTAATCAGTGGTAACTGATAATAAAATAATTAGTCAGATAGAGTCTGTGTTGGCAGAAATAGGAAAACACTGGTACTTTCACGCATGTATATAATACCTTGGGGCAGCGGATTTACAGACAACAAAAGTCGGATAGAAACAGAATAAATACGGATGTGGTGTCTGTTTTGCGTGTTACTCGGGTCGCTTTATCTATCTTGTATGACTCCAGCTACTTACATGGCCACTTCATATTCGTGAACTATTAATGGTATTTATTCCCAGATTGCACATTGTATGTAGCTTGCTACCTTGAAGAACGAAATGTCATGGAGGATAGAGGCTGTGACCTGGAAAAGTAATATAATTATTAGTGCGATCATAGCAATAATTTACCAAAAATCAAAGACGCGAAACTCCCAGAGACCACCTCACTGGGCCATCATGAACTGTATTAATATGCAGGCTCTGTCAAAACATAGCCACCATTATTGTAAGTTCGCGTCCTTCTCTATGCTAAGTATAAATGCGGCAATGTAATTACGAATCGGATAAATGACCGTGTTGTCGATAAGCGCATCATAATGTTTGTTGATTATTCCACCATGCTCCAGTCACGAAATCGTCCTTCAGCTCATGATCCTGATCCTCTAGATTTTATAGGATTTGTGGAAGCAATAGTTGCCAAAGATCGCAGTATGATCTTTGCACACAATGTTCAAGCCATATACTTTGCTGAAATTGGCCCCAACTTGTGCCCTCTAACGAGACATCTTTCAATTCAGATTCTTGAGTGTGTTGTCCCAGTATCTTCAGAAAATCGCTTTCGCGTATCGAGGCCTCCTAATCAGTGAATCACAGCATTTGCGTACCGTGGTTTTGTCCAATTTAGCTCCATTTAAGCAGAAAAGAAAACTTGCTCAGCTTTCAGCAGAGTGAACCAGCTGCATGTATAACTCTTTGTCCAATTTTATTCAACGGTCTTGTATTATGTGCAAGACCTTCAGTAATTGGAATATAACAAAATGTTTTTTTTTAGTTTTGTTTTCTTATCCATCTGTGATGTTTGTCAAAAGATTACATGATCACATGGTGTGATTGAACTTTTCGTATTGACTATAAACTAGTTTTTACAATTGTCGTTTTTTGCACACAAAACAGATTTTGAAGAGATGGTGTTATGTATATTTCATTTGCATCGTTTGCTTGTTAGTTTCTTGTTTTGTTATATCATTATGTACAATGGATGATTGTATTTTGTACTTGACCTTGTCCAAACTCAAGTTCATTTTATAAATGTCCTGAATCATTGATTTTGTTCACGTAAACAACTATCTCAACCTGAATCTATATTTTTGGAAATTCCTCATGCAATTCCGAGTCAATCTCTTATTTACAAATTTTACATAATAATTTGGAATCAGGACTTCTTATTATAACTAAGATTAGGACTTCTTATTATAACTAAGATTTTATCGAGTAATTATTTGGAATCTTCCCTAATGAAATTTTCCGTTATATAATAGTTATTTTTTAGAACATGTTACTTATGGAGTGAGGTCAAGCAGAGACCTATATAATCTCGTTTATTTAGTTTTTTTTTTTTTTTTCAGCCTTTAAGATTGATCAGAATCAATTATATTGTTGTTGTATCCAATATTTTATGTGGGCTGGAATTCATTTATTCACATCATTCAATTCACCTGCATTATTCCAGAAGAACAAAGTGCTCAAAAATAACATTCTTAGAAGTAAATAGTTGGATTTATAGTGAAAATCAAATAAGGATATATTATTGGATTCTATCATTATGATTCAGCAAAGGACTACTTGCACATCCATACGACACGGACCATCACAAGCACATCAACACTACCAGCGTTGGATTTATTTTAGAATGCTACTAAAATTTATTCAGAACTTTAATCATTATGACTTGTGTTTGAAATGATAGGTTCAATTGGGATTTATTTCGCAATACCTTGAGTTCCTTTTACATTTTGCATATTCTATTCTAGGGAAATAAATTATTTATTGAATTGTTCAAGGCTTGTTTCTTTTCGCTGTTCTCTAGTAATTATTTCAACACGATAGAGTCGTAATATTGGCAAGAAAGGTTCTCCGACTGATATGGGTAGGCTGAAACCAAATATTGTTTGCAGCTCTCTATATCAATCTTTCAGGACAAAATTCTCCAAAGTTGGAAGAAATGGCCGTCATACGAAACTTCAATCGCCGATTTTAAATTTCAATGTTGTTCATAATATTTTCCACCCAGATATGTTGAACATAGCCTTATTATGATATACCCAGTGTTTTTGAAAGCATACAGAAACACGATATTGCTAGTAAAGATAATGACTGTATCACATCCCGTTTAGACTTTATGGACGTTTATATTTTCTAATGACGGAATATTTTTTTTTTCTTTTGCCGCATTTTGTGCAAAGCATCAGTATAAAGCGCAACGCATATTTTGTAGGATGGTATTGCTGAAGCTGATCCGGTTGTTGTGTGTGGGCATCTAACTGTAAAAAAGTATTACTCTAGGAAATATTAATTTTGTTTGGCGCTATTATTTGGCTTGGGGACGGGGTTGAGGTGGATGTTGAAATGGCGAGGCACTTCGGCTCCACCCACCAATAAATTTCCCTAGATCATCCTGGATAAAATGAATTTAAGTAGGGATTTAATACTATACTAGATTGCGAGATGTGCATTATTTCCGACACACACACTCACACAAACACACACACACACATAAACAAAAAATACAAATCATATAAAAGTTCTTTCAATAGCAATGGATCCAGCAAGTGTATCAGTTATAGTATTTTACATTTGCATATACATCTTGGCCTTTATTTAGCTGTCACTGACCGGGAGTTCGTAATTGTATAACTCTTTCCCAACACTATAAAGGCTTCCTCACCGCTTTATGTCTTGCACTGGTCATGCTATACTTAATACAGTTTTTGGATTCGTTTGATTCAGATTAATTGATTGCTGTTTCGCTTAGAGACACAAAAAGACAGACGGACATGAGGAGAAATAGGAATAGTCTGACCTAAACAGTCATCGACTGATTTTGTGTACTGTATGAATCGATATATAGGAATTTTGAAGCACCGTTAAAATGACAATCCGATGTGAATATTAGACCAAGGTAACACATCACTTCATAAGTAGATACAGAGAAAACATCATCAGTTTTAACTGAACTAAAAATATTTATACAGCAATCAAAGAATGCAGTCCCTTCTAAATGTTGTAGCAATTTGTAGAAACATGGAAAATATGAAGGAGGTATGTCTGACTTTCTGATGTTTCTAATGTTAAACACAGCCTTAAGTATATATTCATTTTAAGTTTGTTTCTACGTATATATGTATGTGCGCATGTATGTATGTATGTATGCATGCATGTATGTATGTATGTATGTATGTATGTATGTATGTATGTATGTGTGTGTGTGTGTATGTATGTGTGTGTGTGTGTATGTATGTATGTATGTATGTATGTATGTATGTATGCTCAAACATTTACATATTTATGGGTAAGGAAGAACTTAAATTATTTACGTTTGATTTGACTAGCACGTTTTAAATTAACTAACGTGTTGGATCTTCTTCGGAACCCTTGGAATAGAACTTACGTTAATAAGATATATGGTAGTCAAAAATTAAATGGGTCCATTGAGTTAATATGAAATAAGTCAATTGACCTGATATATTGTACAAGGATAGTGTCAGGTATCATGTTGAAGTTCCTTTATTCTTCTGTACATTAATTCGAATTTTCTGCCACCAAACAGATGAATTTGTGCCATGTTAGGTCATCCGTAATGACAAAGTTCTCCACTCTCGTACCAAGTAACATGTGAGGTAGAGTGTCCTTGTTCTGACGGAAAAGCCAGCTT
>JAECUM010095332.1:0-17263 GCA_016617855.1 Megalonaias nervosa | reverse complement strand
AGACAGACAGACAGACAGACAGAGAGAGAGAGAGACAGACAGAGAGAGAGATTCATTAGATAGTCAAAGACAATTTGGAGGAGCTACGACGACTTGGTATCTTTTCATTTTGTAAACATGAAGTATCAATTTCAAAATCACAATCTTCGAATGCGAAAAAAGTGGATGTGAAGAAAAAGAATTGTAATTCGCAGCCTGGCCGTTTAAAAGGACAATGTGAGACTTCAGTTACTTTAAATCGTCAGATTCGAAACAGTTCTGTTACATTCAGGCAAAATATAGCTAAATTATTAAGGAAGCTCTGTACTATTCTGCACCCAAAAAGTGGAGAAAAAGAACGGTAACACTCGGTCAAGTTTATAAAAAGTTATACATGATATTTCATTTCTAAACAATTTATTAAATACTCAAAATAACTAAATTACTAAGAAAGCTCCGTACTTAGGTCCACCTGTGAGAAGAATATCCACAAGAATCCATACAGAAATACGATTCACAAAATAACTTCCAATTATTGCAAACCCAATTATTAAAATAAACATCATCACAGTAAAAGCGAATCAATAGGTGCAGGAACAAGCACTGCCTTGTAAGTGTATGTGTATGTTCCGTTGCTCCTTTTGTTTCTCTCGAGTGGTCTAAGGCGCTCGCATTTACAGATCATCTACATCTCAACTCTGTCTGCGTGGGTTCGAGTCTCGGGCTCGGCCAACGTGTGTATGTTCAATAACTTGCTTGCTTCCCTTGGGGCAGTAGTTCTTACCGAGGTTTTCCCGGGTTTTGACTCCACAGATATACTGGCCGTTATGTATGTGCTGAAAAATGGCACTGAGCCCACAACAACAACAACAACAGTAACAACAACAACATCTGTCAGTTCTTTAATCATCCCTGAGTTACGTTTTTCACCGTTCCCTCGATTTTTATTTTATTGTGACATTATTTTGTCCCATATCTCTGTACGTGTGTAACCGCCTACCTTCGACATGATCAATAGAATCCTAAAGTTTCTTATCAAAATGTCTGTTCAGTTTCTTAGATTAGTCTTTGAAACAAGTGGATTTTTATATCTTATGAAGTATAGAAAACACGTGTGACAAGAATAGCTCCTCATGGAAATTGGGTCAATGACACAGAATGAGAGTTAGCAGTCTATACTTTACGCCAAAAGATAAGTCGAACAGTTCATCGTATTATGCCATATGTTGGCACAAACATAAGGGGACGGAGAACGCTTGAAGGTTTGGTTTATATAAACCATGTAGAGAACATGACAATGGCGATGTCCAATTTAAAACGCCTAGTGACTTGTAGACTTAAACTGGATAAGTCTTGTGCCCCGTTCGCTATATATAACATAACAGTATCAAGAACACGAGAGCCGCATTTGGTTCTCGACACCATTCTGTTTGTTTTTGTTTTATTTTAAGCTTCTGGAAAAAGAAAAGGAGGATTACCTCTGCGTCTCGCGTGGGTTAGCAAATAACAAGGTATATGTCCTAGGTTACGATTGGGATGGTGGGGGCGTCATATATATAAAAGAATGTGATATGGCATCAGTTTCAACAAAACGAGTCTCAAATTAAGTTTAGAAATTTTATTGATGAGTTTTATGTGAAATTCAAATCTCGTCCATTCAGATCGCTGGATTCCAAACTTAAATTTACGTATGCACTTAACTTCTGTTAGTAAAATTCAGACTTGGTTTTATTAACCTAGATTGCACAGCAGTGTGATGAGAGCTTCATTTATCTCAGTGTGAAGGCTTTAAATGCAATCAGTCCCATCATACTTTGCCCTTTCATCTTTCACGTGGGTCGGTGGTTCCTTCCGAGATTGTTCCTGGTTTTTTCTCCACCAGGCATACTTTCCACCATGTATATCATGTGCTGAAAAATAACGTTAACACTAAATCATCAACAGCGACAAATGATTTAATTGTTGTATTCTTTGCTTTACTGATAGATTGTTCTAAAAGGTTTGCTGTTTATCTTGGTAAGTTAGATTTTATTTTTCACTGGGTTTTTCCTTTGATATTTTCTCTATAACTTAATCATTGAACAATACAAAATTAATGTTTCTTTTGAAGAAAAGTCACAAAATATATATTATACGTTATTTTCATTCAAAAGCTAACCGGCTGGCCTCATTTCATATTGGAAATTTAGGATACAAAACAAAATAACGTTTGAATCACGCTTTTAAGGTATGCAAAGTAAATGCAAATACATACATACATGCATTCATACATACATACATACATACATACATACATACATATTGTTTGATACAAAGACTTCTAAAACGCTTGACTTCCTTTGAATCAGACCAAGCAAAGAAAGGGGAACTTAATTACTTACCCAGAGGCCCTGTGTGGCCAAACGGTCGAAAGCGCTCACCTTTACCGATCACTGCCATCTCACCTCTGTCGGCGTGGGTTAGAGTCCTGGGCGAATATGGGTATGAAAAAGTTTGCCGGTAGTTCCCGTCGGTCGTTGGTTCTTATTTGAGTTTTCCAGGGTTCTTCGTCGACCTCCACCAATTATACTGGCCGCCATGAATAGTCTATCTTGCGCTGAGAAATGGCAAAAAGAAGAATTCCTCACCTATAAGGAACGATGAACATGGATATTTAGCTCTACTGGTCATAGACCATAATAACTTATTCATCGTCCGTCCGTTTGTTAGCACAAGCTTGTTATCTCTACTTCTCCTAAACTACTCGGACTATTGCTTTGAAACTTTACACACACATTCCTCCCATGAGCTAGTTGGTCGTAAATGAAAATGATGTGGCTTGAACTTCCCGCGTGGCCACCATAGCGGCCATCTTGAAAATCTTCATATCTCTATTCTACCTACATGGACGATCGTATCAACATGGGGGTTCACTGTAAGACTTCTTACGTATGAATACTCATTGGACCTCAGTAAAAATGGCGCCGATCCGAGTTCCTCTATTGCCGCTACAGCAGCCATTGTGAAAATTTTGTTATCACTATTCGTCTTGAATGGATAGTCATATCAACTTGTAGTTGTAATTGAAAGACTTCTTATAATGTATTGTTGATCGTAAATAAAAATGGTGCCAACCTGATGTCCAATATGACCGTCACAGCAACCATATTGAAAATCTTGTTATCGTAACTTTTTCTACATGGATGGTTTGTAACGTTTGTCCCTCTCGGTAAAGAGGGATGGTTAATTAGATTTGGCAATCGTTATCTAGAGGATGACCTCCCTCGATTTTATTGCCCGGTGTGAGTGGATAGATAGAACATCAACAGAGAACTGAACAAGACTGTTGAGAAGAAATAATACAATACGAACCCCCTTTAGACAAGAAAATAAAAATTTAATAGATGACAAAAAACTAATAGTGCCAGCTTCAATTCAAACAAATTTACGTTAACAGAATCTCAGTAGCAGTGTTCTATTTTGGATTCGTTCATCATGGTAACGAGCGGTGAAAAGAGCACAATGTCCACGCCTGATTTGCATCACCTAGCGTCGCTTTCTGTCTTCGTCTCCGTGTATCACGCGTCTTTCCCCCTACGTGTATACGTTGATCTTCCTTGATCTTCCTATTCTGAACGCTTCATCTCTTTCCGGACTTCTGTCTTCGGACTGTCCCCGTCTGTTCCTGGGAGTTGTTTCCTTGAATGACAAGATTGCCACTAAATCCCTATATGTAACATCTTCTATGCGTATATAAAACTCTCACTTTCGTTACTCAGAAAGCATAAACTAACTATCCAAACACTGCAAAAATTCTGACATAATGTGACCTTAACGATTAATGGTCCTTACAAATTTAGTCTGTATTTCGAGTAAGGTACACTCGTTATCTCTAGTTACACACGCCCCTGTAATATACATCCAAGTCTGACCTAATTCGATAGATCATCACTCTCGCTTCCAGCGACTGACCATAAATTAACACGTGAGCGGTGTATCTAACATTTCCGTATCTCTCTGCATACGCTACAACATGACTCTTTAGACATCCAGTCTAGTCTGTTCCACTCAGTAAGATACATGCTCGATTACTATTGCATAAGATTCATTAACTTCTAGCTCGTAGCAATCCCTGACCTACAAGATTCTTTAAGCATTACAAAATCATATATAAATATGCAATTATCGTTAACTCACGATAATCAGTATCGTCCTAACAGACAAAAGAAATTAATTCATATAACCCTACAAAATCCTACACATCTGAAAATTTGGATCGCATGCAGTCAGTCAGTTCTATCAATGAACAAGTAACTGTAAAATTAAGAAATAAATTGCATAAACATCTCTAGCATATCAACAGATTTCCATGAAATCTAATAAACGATACATATTATGAATCCTAGTCATATCAAACACATTTGCATAAACAAGACAAATAAAATAGACAATTACATGATAATTAAAATTAAAATTGCATACCTTAATGCTGTTTTTTTTTTAGCAATTGTGCGTCCTAACACTAAAGCCTGTCTTTTCTTGCAAGACAGCCACCTGGTCCCATTTTACTTGTTTTAGCGAGGAAAGCACTATTCTTTAGATTTCCCCGGAGCCAAATGTTATCCTCTCGCAGGAATATTTCGGACTAAAGAAATTCGACCAAGGTCGTTATTTTTAAATTCATATTACTTCCAAGGTGTACACCTTAATTTAAACTGACCAATCGCAATCAGCGGTTCCTAATTTTCCCCCAAGATAATTATTTCTTTCGTTAGATTTTGACAGCCTAGAATCTGAGAAATACGATGCATATCAACTTCCTTTTGAAAATGACTATTTGACATGGGATTCACATCAAGCGGTTATGGTCGATAACTTAAAGGTTTACTTTCTCATTGCAGCGTTGATTGCCCGGGTCAATTCTAAATGAGGCGTAGATGCTGGCCTTTCAAGTTTAACACTGACGTGAAGGAAAGGTCGAATTGACCCTTCACAAAGACCTTGCTGACTTGACTGTAATAAAATTTTAATGCACAATGAATTCAGTTTTAGGTTCCATACTTATTCAAACTTCGACACATTACAATGGTCAAATCAACATGATGTTTTCGATCAAAACCTTCGTATGATGTCTATTTGGCTATTAATGAAATGGTGCCAATTTGTTGTCCCATATTGCCGCCAATGAAGCCATCTTGAGAAGCTTGTTATCGCCACTCCTGGATGGATCGTTATTCGACATGGGATTTTCATTGAAATACTCCTTAAGATATTGAGTTGGTACTAAATACAAATGGTTCTGATCTGATATCCAATATGGCCACCATAGTAGCCATCTTAAAATTCTTGTTATCTCAACTCTACTTGAACAGAAACTTGTATTTACGTGGCATTTTCACCAGAAGACTTCTTAATGTGTCCAGTTGGTCTTAATAGCGAATGGTACGAGACTGACATTCAGTATGGCCTCCACAGCAGCTTTCTTGAACATATTCTTAATTCTACTCCTCCTAAATCAAATGCCTTATCTTGAAAATAGTGTCAGCTCCAGTTCTGTCCAAACGGATGGCTGTATGAACCAATATAATTCTTATGTTACCAAGTTGGTCTATGATGAAAATGGCACCAGTCATACAGTCAGTATGGCTGCCAATACTGTCTTAAAAATCTTGTTGTCACTAATTCATTTGAATGGATGATCCTTATGACATAGTCTTTTTAACAAAGACTTCTAATAATGAATATTGTCCGAAATGAAAATGGTGCCAAGTGGACATCTATTTGTGTACCACCGCAGCTAATTTGAAAATCTTGTTATGGCTTCAGACTGTCAGAAATATTTTCGACACTCGACAGTTAAATGGTTATATTTTAAATTCTTGGAAATTCTTTTCACTCAGTAGAGCGTCAGTCCCTTCGCGGAACATTTACTTGTTGTTATCAATACCCTCTTTATTCTCATCTTTCCCCATTTCCATTTCTTTCATCCCACACATATAATGTAACCCACCAGTGTGTAATCATGTCGAAACTGACATTTAAAATGGTGAGATTTCTATATGGAAAAAATATGATCTTGTACACATTTAACCTGATTTCATCTTATGTTTGGAACTATTCGATCGAATTCTATTCTTTCGGGATTTTTTTCCCTTCTGACACCAGCTGCAAATTTAGATAATATTCTAACTTGACAGCAAAGTGGTCATTTATTGTAATTTAATTCACTTTTCGGGACAGATAGAAAGTACCGTCGTCATTCAGAAATTGATTGCTCCCCATGGATCGTTCGGTCTTTTTGCCCATTATGCGACATAGAGTTAATTTCCTATCAATTTTGATATGGCTTGGATAAGAAGACGCGAAGTGCATTTACCAGCTAAACGTGGCACATAGTGGCTATCTATTACTTCGATAGAAAGATAGATAGATAGATAGATAGATAGATAGATAGATAGATAGATAGATAGATAGGTAGGTAGGTAGGTAGGTAGGTAGGTAGGTAGGTAGATAGGCAGGAAGGCACGTAGACAGACAGACAAAAACCTATTGGTAAATTCGACTACAGAGGTAACGGCTACATTTTTAAGTAATAACGCTGCAGGTATGTCCAGGAATAATATCGTTCTAGTTTCCATATCTCAAGTTTTGAGGAGACAACAAAATGTAAAGCTTGAACATCTAAATAAATGAAGTTATATAAATTTTTTAAAATATCAGTTCTTTGCGGTTATTAAATATTTTCATCGCCACTGTAACATTTGTTTAAACAAACAAACAACTTTAAAAAAAAAAATCGGTCATGTCTTTCAAATAACCCCTCTTCTTCCTTTAAGAAAGCGAATGTCTGTACCGTAACGTTAGAGAATTTGTTCCAGAGCACTGGTTTTGGTGAAAACATGTTTAGGATGGATTTACATGGCGTCCATATTTAAATATATTTGGCTTGAAAAATGGGATATTAATGTGCGACGTAAGTTGAAAATTATGGTTGTGATGGTCGTATAATTTCTATGGCACGCTTTTTAGTTGAATCGTAAAAATTAAAGCGGTCGAATAAGTGTTAGGTATGAGGGAGGCTCATTTCAGAAATTGAAATAGCCCAAATGTTCTATGGGGGAAAAAACCGCATTGGTTCATTGGTCCACATTATGGGTCAGAATAGGAATGACTTGGGAATAAAAAATAAAACATTTAGAAAATCGAGTGCGTACTTGGAAACATTAAGGATTTTCGGTCGAGATATCCGTCCAGTGGGAACGGCCAAATTAGTGAATTATTTTGCCGCCAAAGTTGATCACTACTCTTATCATAGCTTTTTCTGTTGAATCAACTTATCTTTTTTGACACACACACACACACACACAAATAAAGAAATTCATCAAGGTGGGGAACATTAGACCAGCTTTCATTGTGTTTGTTTACGTAGAGTTCCACGCCTGCAAGTGATATATTTATTTGTTAGCAGGCCATCGTTATTTGCAAATATTCCGGTTTGACTGCCCATGTGGTGACAGGTAAAAATGTGTTATATGGCATAAAACCAACTTTGATGCGATCACGTTCATTATCATCAGTGATAATAGTTACTGCCGACTGAACATTGAAAAACCATGATGAAAATGCGTCATTTTTATACGTTTCTTTCATTTAATATGGTATTTAATGCCACCGAGTTACGCACGGACGTGTGTTTAGTTAACGTTTTTAAAAAATATAGTCTGCATAATAACAAGCACGAAGAATCAATTCATATGTTTTGTGTATCAGTCGACAGCTGCTACTGACTCCACTGCAACTTTTATTTCTAATATTTGATACACAATGAAGATATCTCACAGCCAGGAAACATGTGTTTCCATGACATTCAAGGGAACTTAACCCAGTTTTCTCAGGATGAACTACATGTATACATGAATTTTTTGATATGAAAACTGTTCAAACACAGATCATAGAAAATAATATTTTTCAGAGTGCGTATTGAAACATTTTTGGCTATCTCTGCATCGCTTGGTTTATCATATTTCTAAGTTTCCTCTGACCCTTGACACCCCATTTTTGATATTTGGATAGGCAATGGACTCTGATCCTACATATCCCAACATATATGTCGAAATTTCAAAAATGGGATGTCAAGGGTCAGAGGACACTCGGACTACGGTTATAAGAAAGAACTGGCAGTTTTGCTTCTTAAGGCAACCTTATCTCTTTTACTTATGTAACTTTTAATGGACTTTTAAAATATTTGTCTTTTATTATGTAACTTTTAATGGACTTTTAAAATATTTGTCGATCATATATATTCTGTATTGTATTTCATGCTCAGATTTATTAGGTAGGGTTTATCTTCCTAGACTTTCTTGCAATTCATTTGTACAATTTTCGAGTTTTGCTTTTATATTTTGCACTGTATAGACAGGGTAGTGCTGATGTACCGTTACTGGCTACTAGATACACAGATATCAGTTGTTAAATGCGGGGAGTGTACATATATTTCATAGCAGGATCTGCCGGCGAGGCGTTTCAGCGTAATCCTTGTGGAATTCTCGAAATAATAATATCACTCAATCGCTCTATCTACTGTTTGTTTGAGGAAAATTAATTGTAATATAAATATTTTCAGAGATAACTTTGTCTCAGTGAATATAGTTACATATGTATAGTTCATTGATATTTCCGTTTAAACTGATGTTGACTACATGTTGAAGCTGAATGCAGTTATATATAAGAATACAAAGATGAATATACCGAGGCAAAATATTATGGGCATATATTCTCTCTCTGCCTCTCTCTGTGTCTGTGTGTGTGTGTGTATATATATATATATATATATATATATATATATATATATATATATATATATATATATATATACACTATATGACATTTTCTCTCTAATAAGAAATAGTACCTTTCCGACGAAAATGATATAGTCATTCCGTAGTTGGTTTGAGAAAGTAAAAACAAATGTTTTTAATGAAAGTATTTCACTGAAGTCTTTCATCCTGAAAGATTTTGACCGTGCTTGCGACGTCATCATACTTCCGTGCGAGGAACCCACGCCATAATCAAGGGCTCTTTTAGTTCCCACGAATTTTCCGTCAAAAACTTGCATAATATGACAAGAGGATTTGTCAGATACTGCGGTTTACTTGGAAACGTCATTCTAAAATAAACATGGCTGAAATCAGCGTAAATACAAATATTATCACCGATGTTGAAAACTGTTGACAGTATCGCTGATTCCATAACAGTGTTAACATTGGCACTTGAAAACTGTTGGATAAAAGCTACTAATGTCTGGATTTTTGAGAGCTGCGCTGAAGTTACTAAGCAGCTCTTTGGTAATTTATTACTTACTTGCCGATCTGAGTATTGCTATTAGTTTTTGCAAAAGTTTCCATGGCGAGATATTACGCAGATTGTTGATTTTCAACGACTGAAAAAATCCCGACCTGGTACAGAAAGTTCTCTCTCTCTCTCTCTCTCACACACACACACACACACACACACACACATACGAATAATATCCTGCATTCTTAAAAAGTCGAGAAAACCAGAAGGTATTAGGCACCAAAGAGTTGGACAAGATATTTTAACATTTACTGTGCGGAAACAAATCTATAAATCTATCTCGTAATACGTGTTGATAGGCATTTATACATATGAGCCATTTATGTACGTATTTACTCTAATAAGTGCTTATATATATACATATACATATATATATATATATATATATATATATATATATATATATATATATATATATATATATATATATTAATCCTGATATATAATGTTTGTTGTGTTTTCAGTATATTTGTTTAAACATGTATTGGGCATAAGTCTACAGTGGCGTTCAGATATAATAAAGTAAAGTGAACATTGTTCAAAATAAAATATTCTTTCAAACACGATCTTTTTTCTTAGCTCAATTATGTTTCCTACACACTTTTTTCTCTCAAAGAAAAGTGAGAATTATATTTTTTTAATCCTTTTTTGCATAAAGAAAAAGTATATTACTACACAGACCTTGTTTAACAGGGTATGATTTTTCGCCAAGTTATTTAATACTGGCATAAGTAAAGTAGAGAAAAGGGCAACGTTCCACTAGAATGGAGGCATATGGCGGAAAAGAATGCTGTTGAGTCACGGTACTAATTCAGTTCCCATAGTAAACCTATGCAAACACCATGATATTAAAAATTAAATAACTTAAAATGTCTGAGTGCTCATGATCAAACCTATATTTATCAGCATAGAAGAAACCTGGAAGTCAGCTTCCGTGTAGAGGAAAGGATATGAGCCGCGACATTTTCTGGACTTGCATGTGTTTGAAACATGTGCTTTCAACTCCGCACCAAAGAGTCAGGTGCTAATTTTAGTAATAATTGTTCCAAACTCAAGACTGTTAAAGGACTGAAATTCCATCAATAGGACAATGTCTGTATTTTTTCACTTACAACTAGGATAAGCTCTCAAAAGATTCTTTTTCCTAAAAGATAAGTTATATTATTAACCAATCCTGGCCACCCAAACCCATATATACTGTATTTTATGTTCACTCATTTCCAGGCTGGTTCCCATATTTCCATACCACTAGTTCCGTTTATCCTACAGTAGCGTATCAATGTATTATTCATACTGTTTATAACATAACGATTGACGAAGCTTAGTGACGGGAGCGTGCGAACAACTATGACATTCATAGATGTAGTAATGAGCATCACTTTCATTGGCAAGCGTGAAAATTAACTACACACAGTGATTAGATACAAGTATTAATGTTGGGCAAGCATGAAAATTTACCAGACACAGCGACTGGATACAAAAATTAATGATCATTACTCTGGCGGGTAATAAGAAATTACAAGACACAGTGACTAGATACAAGTATTAATGACGGGCAAGTATGAAAAATTACAAGACACAGTGACTAGGTACAAGTAGTAATGATGGGCAAGCGTGACAATTTACAAGACACAGTGACTAGATACAAGAATCAATGACCATCACTCTGATGGGCAAGTGTTAGAAGTTACAAAACATTGTGACTAGATACAAGAAGTAGTGATGGGCAAGCATGAAAAGTTATAAGACACAGTTTTTTAGATACAACAATTAATGACCATCAGCAAATGTGAGAAGTTAAAAGACACAGTGACTAGATACATGTATTAATGATGGGCATGCATGAAAATTTGCCAGACACAGTGACTAGATACATGTATTAATGGCCATTACTCTGATGGACAAGCGTAATAAGTTACAAGACACAATGACTACATGCAGGTATTAATGGCCATCTCTCTGACCAGATATGCTAATTGGACTTAGGCTTGTAGGAGTTAAAAGGCACAGTAACTAGATACAAGTATTAATGACCATCGCTCAGAGCAGATATGCTTGTTGGACTTACATGATATAGTCTTGTAGGAGTCAACAGACACAGTAACTAGACACAAGTATTAATTATCATCACTCTGAAAAGGTAAAGATGGGAATTTACAAGACACAGGGACTAGATGCAAGCATTTATGACCATCTCTTTGAGCCAGCTGACACTTTTAGAGCTTACAAGATACAGTGACGTCGTACAAGCGCGTCTCATCAAATACTTGAATCCGGGCCCTTTATCTGCGTCATTACACACTGTTCATTAAAGTCATGCTAATTAGTAGCTTTGTTTTACTGTTGAAGCTGCTGAACGTTTGAGGCAAATGTAATTTATTTGGTCATGAACCGTTCATGCGTGATTGTTTTATAACGTGTACTATAATCATAGAGACACTAAGCCACAGGAGTAGTTCCATCGACTGATCCCTCGTCACTTTGAACTTAGATTAGATTTCTCTATATCTAGCTGAGCATTTGCATAAAAAGATAGCAACTTTGTGGATCAATGCCATTTGATGTCATTCGCTCAGAATGTTGGATCAAAACAAATACGGAGGATTAGTCAAGATTGGCACATAGCTAGAATCCAATACACTATCATTAAAAATTTGAGTTATCGGTCATGTAGGGAGCTTTTGAACCAAAGATGTCACATATAGTATGTCAGACACGTTCAGGTTTGATTGATCTAGCAACCGACTGCTTTATTCAGATGTTTATTTCCGATCAGTAGAAAATAATAATAATAATAATAATAATAATAATAATAATAATAATAATTCAATCATCATCAGTGGTGTTTGATAGATGGTGGAACATCGTCAAAATCTCTCTCTCTCTCTCTCTCTCTCTCTATATATATATATATATATATATATACACCAGACAGAACGAAAAATGCTATCCCTGTTTTCTACAAGAGTCTGCTTGATAATATTAAGATAATTTTATAAACAAGAATAAATAATATTATCATACAGGTTACAGAATTTGTAATTCGTACTCTACGGAGATTCGAAATCGGGTCCGCGGGTAAACGGCACGAATAGCCTTGCCTGTACGCACCAACCCCTATACCATCTCGACCTTTTCGACCAGGCAATATGTACCGTTACCCGCGGAGCAGGTTCGAATTACCATAGAGTGCGAAATAAATATTCTCTAACATGCATGATAATGTCATATATATATATATATATATATATATATATATATATATATATATATATATATATATATATATATATATATATATATATATACCCTTATATATATATAATATGTTGCACAGGATGGAAGTCGATAATTCGACATGGGTGTTTTCTACTGTCAATGGACACTAGCAGCTCTGAGTTTCATACTTTATATGGGTCAGGCATATTGTCCAATATGCGAGCGGCACAATACCACCTCACTTCCGCCATTTGTTTTATATAATGGGTGCCACTCAATAATGATGGACGTGACGATCTGAATGCTTGTTTGTGGAGTTTTCGTTCCAGATGTGTTTGCTTAGTATATAGAACATGGCGATCTATATACTAGTTTAACTCGGTTTATGGAATGTTCCATTTTTAAAACGGGTGATTGCAAAACAACTTTTATATGCTTTATATTCCTTTTCTTTAATCAATATACGAAGTGAGGAAATTAGCAGAGACCGGACCTTGAAGCAATGGATCTAAACTCTCGGTTAACATAGGTTATAACAAAAATAATACGTTGCGTCAAGAATAAAAAATAGACACGTCCTTCATCTCAAAGCACCCTTAGCCATGTTGGTAGACCATCAATATTTTCGACTTGCTCGATTTTAAAAAAAAACAACAAAAAACATAAAACAAAAATTGTTATGGCGATAGAGTACCGATCATCGCCGTCCTTTTTATGTACCTGTATGGTCAATTTATTAAAGTATCTTCAGCGATGTAAATGTAGAAAGATTCGAGTAAAAGATATGGACATATATTTTAATGCGTATTATGTATGCCCGCATACATACTTACTGGTAAATTATTTCTTTCGTGGAACCATTCGGATTTTCTCTTAAAAGTTACAAGTAAACAATGGAGTTTGCAATACTCTCTGTCTGAGAAGGTGTATTTTGTTACAGTACTTGTTGTAAAAAAAATAATTTTAAAAGAATAGCAACGTTCCAAAATTTAAATTGTTGTGCGGATTAGCTTTTCCGAAATTAGCAAAGTTAGTGTTCCTTTGTGTGAAACAATTAAAAACCAGCTGTTTTCAGTCTCCAATTTCCGATCACAACTCCGTTTTTTTTTTTTTCTTTTTCGTAAAGGTTGGAAGACCTTCCATCTCGAGATTTAAATATAGTGGTGTCATGCGACTTTATACTGATCTAATTAGACATAGAAATTAGTGCCTTCAATTTGAAGCACAAAACATTGACCTTGTGCCGAAAATCGTTGAAACTTTGGGAAGCGAAATTCTACCCTTTAGAAAGGTTAGGAAAAGGAGTCCAAAAATTCCAATGGTTGTCAGATCATATCCCTTCACCAAAATTCAAGTTTCTATTTGCGATTAAAACTCCAGGCCTCAAAGGGCATTAGACGCACTCATTCTCAGCTCCCATTATTCTTTTTTGTTTTGTTGCTTAGCTTGTGAGGGATGACATATTTTTTTCAACAACGCGTCCATCAATGGTGTTGGATGACTAGAAAAAACAGGTATGAATCTTCCTAAATCCCCAGATTCGCTAGATTTTTTTTAAATGAGGGCTTTATTATACGAATGTGAAGTACAAAAAAATCACAAATATCAGACAAATTATTATTCGGCAGCGTTAATCTCACACAAATTAAATCAGGAATCGTACAATGAACAATAACTAAGTATAAATAGAGATTTTTTTTCCCTTGGAATGTAGGTCATATTGAGAAAAATGTATTTGATTATATGTTTTAAGGTGCCATTAAATGGACCTGTGATAAAAGAAGGGTCGTTTGTGCTGTATTTTTTCCCATGCAAAAAGAACAATGCCATAGAAGGGCCAGTTATATAACAAGGTTTGACTAAACGTTCAGTTCTTCTAGAAAGGAATTTTCTCTCTTTTCTCTTTTAATGGACCAATGCCCATAATCGAGTATTTTCCTTCAATAGCGCTTGTCCGCGACACAAATATAAGCAGTACGTTGCTGGACCCTGCCAGTGACAGTCTGTGCTAATACGTAATCTAACACCCCTTCAGGTCAAAATGTATTGGTACTTTGATAGAAAATTTGAAAAATAGCACGTTTATCGTCCTGGCGAGAAATTATTTAAGGAGTACGGTATATTTTGCACCGTCTGTGAGCACATAAAGGAACTGGAGAACACGAATAGGAAGAATATATATATATATATATATATATATATATATATATATATATATATATATATATATATATATATATATATATATATATATATATATATATATATATATATATATCTGTTTGTGTGTGTGGTGTGTGTGTGTATGTGTTCTCTTGGCCATGACTGAAGCCTAAGATACTTCTAGTAATCTCTGGTATGCGTTACACTCCGCCTCGAATACTAACGGGACAAACAGTTTCACTCTTGTCCGTCACCCCGGCTGTCACACCCTGGATACGTTTTACGTTTAGTCCAGTTTGTCGTCAAGTTTGAACTGCCGGGTCATAAAGATTTCACGTGGATTTGTAACTTTGGTGAATGCAACATTCATCCAGCAAAAATAGGTCAGTATTGCCACGCTTGGGCTTTATTTTTTTAAAGTTAGTTTACCATGCACTGTCCGATAAATGGACATGAAGTGGACGGGCCCTACAGAGTAAAATACTCTTTTATCGATAGCTAGGCACGCGCTGGATTGGTCTTATTGAGTAAAGTACTTGCGTATCAGTAGCTAGTCACGCACTGGATGGGTCTTATTGAGTAAAATACTTTCCTGTCAATAGCTAGTCACGCGCTGGATGGGTCTTATTGAGTAGAATACTCTTCTATCAATAGCTAGTCACGTGCTTCATTGCCTTTTATTCATTTCTGCGTGAAAGTCCAGTTTCCAAGGAATCCATATATTGTAAGCCAGGAATGGCGGTATGTTTGTGTTATATGAATATATTTCAAGTTTCCTATGCTTTGATCGATTCCACTGTAAGATCCCAATCCAGTTTTTGAGGAACTGAATTATATGTAATTATTTAGGGAACGGAATAATTAAAAAGAAATCAGACATTCATGTCAATAGGGAATTTTGTACTTGATCTAAACTACTCTGAGTAAGAATTGGTAATTTCCTTTCTTGATAAATCTTTATTCAAGTTCTTTCTCGTTTCCATGACCATTTTAAAGCTGATTTTGCGTGACGTATGTACGAATATACAGATCGTTGTAAAACCTGAGGATAATCGTAAATATTTGACATCAGATTACTTCCGAATATAAGGGACTAATTTAAGTACCAAGCGCAGGTGTGACCTAGAAGAATTAAGAGACAATAGACTGCAGACGCGCTAAGGTTGCTATGCGACTACCAACCAGTAGTGTTAATAATTTTACCGAAAGCTACTTCGGCGTAAAGTCTAACAAATCTCTTGTATGACTTAAAATGGGGGTGGGATGGTTCAAGACAGGTTTTAACTGCAAATACAGAAGCAAGGTTTAAAAATTGAATACGCATTATGATAGAGCATTTAAAAGGGGACAAAATTATCCAAGTAATTGAAATTCTATATTAATAAATGTAGTCATGAATTATTTATCACATTCTTCTGTTCGAAAGACCAAGGTACCCAAAATATATTATGGCGCAAATAAAAGAACATGTCCCCAGAATATTGGTTGAAAATTATATAGCCTCGTTTCAGATAGGTCTGGAAATATTAACACAGTATGTGGATGTATGTGTGCATGTATGTGTGGAGTGGGTGGATGGGGGTGTCAGATAACTGAATGAAGCCGGTACAAATCTTATATGAAATACAAATCATTTCAATTACGTCAGTTCTATCCGTGTCAGAATTAAATTTTCTTGACAACGTTAAGTCAAAAGGGCCGTCTTTTATAAAGAACTTCGCCTTGCATTCCTCCAATGGTGTTTCCCGGGAACATGTGCTATTTAAATCCATTGAGAAAAAAACACAAAACTACTGCATTAGATAAGGAATAAAAGAACTGCCTGTGTGAAAGACCAGTTTGATTTATCCTTTGTTATGTGTATTGACTGAATTACCTGAGTGTCAGGCATGAAGCGATGCTGATTGCAAACTGTTTCATGTCAGAACTAATAAATACATCAGTCTTCTTACGCTCCTAGAAAAGTGGTGACCTAACCAAAGATGGATGAATTCAAATTCCATTCAAAGTCTGCTTTTCGACAGCTATGTTAGAAAGCATAAATGTGACTCGGAACGAAGGTTTACAAAGTTCTCTCTCTCTCTCTCTCTCTCTCTCTCTCTCTCTCTCTCTCTCATTTCATTTGCTGTGTCCAATGTAGCACACAAGTCACGAATTTTCTACAGAGAAATTTAAAGTCTGCATGCATGTAACTGTTGTTTATTGCATATCCGTTGATTAAAAACTTTTATTCATTCGGCTTGTCCTCTGCTTTCTCCTCCTTCTTTGGTTACATATGCTCCACTACACATATCGTTGCTTATCTCTGCTGCTATAATCGAATTTTGTCCGCTATTGCAAATCGATTTGAAATCCTAATTTAGGAATTCAGCGTGCTTCATAACTATAGAGTAAAATTATTGAATTACCCGTCTACTGCCTGTTCTCATCAATCATAAATCAAAATTATGGCTTATACACAAGGGATATGCTGTTGCACATACCATCAGAGACTCGCAGTTTATCCGTCAAGTTCTTGAGCGTTGGTCGAATAGTGTGTGTGTGTGTGTGTGTGTGTGTGTGTGTGTGC
>JAECUM010095331.1:0-17509 GCA_016617855.1 Megalonaias nervosa | reverse complement strand
TCTCTCTCTCTCTCTGTCTCTCTCTCTCTCTCATACTAACAGCAGCAAAAAGCAGTCCATTTTCAATATATTTATAAAACATATTTTCTTTTTGCAGTTTGAGTCTTTTTGATGTACTGTATTCAGATTTTCTCCATATAAATTGGATGATAGATATTTTCTTTGGATAATTGCTAGATATTTTGTACATAAAGAGCAATATCACGCATCATCGTTCTCACACTGTCGATTCTCTGGCAGTGGTGTCATGTAAAGGTGCTATATGACATTGTCAGCGCTGACCGTTTATGTCGAAAAATTGTATTTATCCGTAGCCTCATGTTGTTCACAGATTGTGGACACATGTTTGCCATAAAAAAAATATATATATATTTTTACTTAACTATGGTCAATACTGATTGTAACGGTACAAATTTCTGTCGATCTATAAAGAGCACATTAATTTGGGCAGGTGAACGATTAATTAGATTTATGGGGACCGGTGCGTGTTAAATCGCCATATTACAAGGACTTTCAATGGCGAGAGGTAGTGATTCTTAATTAAGCATTCGTTTATTTAACAGTCAGACACACAGGAAGGAACGGGTTAACTTCGAACTTTGTATCGAAAATGTCAATTTGAAATTTTCCAGAATCAGTTATTTGGAAATCTTGAGGTCAGGCGGATTGCAATTTTGGCGCCTAGTTATAAAAGGCGGGGGATATATTTAATCCGGGTTGGTTACGCTAGGTGAGGGGCGTGGTTCCCACATGAAAGCTCTTAGTTTTAATATGTCCCATCGCAAAATTTAGTCAGGCTGCGTTTTTCTGCAAGAGAAAACAAATATAGGAGACTCCGAATTTGAATTTAGAAGAAATTCACTCATAAAATAATTATCCAAGGGACCGGATGTCTGGAAAGTCGACGGACACAATTCTGGTGGTAGAAGCGAGCAAAGCTTGAAAGCACAAGGTATTTGCGCCAATCTCATGTAATCCGTTGATATCAATATAACGATTTGTTTGATTTATTTGCTTATATTTGCATGAATTTATTTGTTTAAATTCGTAGATCAATTTTCTTGGTATGAGTACAACTGTGTTGAGTTCATCTATCTGAATCCGTACAATGATCTTCTTTATATAAGTTTGACGAATTGTTTGAATGTGTCGTCTTGATTGTTATAGGAAAATAGGTATTCTAAGAATTTCATGCCTTACCTTAGTTGATGTGACTTACGAGAATCCATGTGAATTCACCAACCTTAGATGGTTTCACGTATAATAAAGACTTGAGTGCGTATTGACTGAAATTAACGTTGTTAAACCATGAAGTGAGATTTTCATATATGCTAAAGACTTGAATGTGTGTATTCGCTAGAAATAACATAGTTAAGCCATGTAATGAATTTCATTCATTCGTTTAACTGAGACGAGAACGGAACTGTTATGTCTCGTGTGATGATAATGTGAGTCAGGTTGAAATAGCCGTTAGGAAGTACATTAATCTTATGAAACTAGGTTTATTAAGGTCTGCCATGTTTAGCTTGACCAGATAGCTTTTGGCATCTGTTTGAATTCCGATAGGACGATGTCTAACATAACGAGAGGGTAGTAATGATCTATTCCCAGTAGGATATCTGACAGGAAATTTAGGTTGCTTCTCTGTTTATTTTAGAAGGGGAAATAGCTCCACTGGACGTATCCACGTTCTGACTTATCCAAGTACCTACGTATCACGTTCTTACGTATCCACCTACCCACACAAAGTTCGAGGGCCGAAAGAGGCGAGACAGTAGAGAGTTTGGAGAAGGGACAAGTGGAAAGGACCAAGAAGAACAGCCACAGTGAAGTTGGAATGAACCGGAAATAATCAGGTTATGAAGTTGTACAAGGCAATGACTTCGATTGTTAGCTCGATTCTATGATGAACCAATTCTAGCATTTAAAACAGATCGGCTATTTATATAAGTATATTTGTGTTTGAAATTCGGTGAATGATTTATTTCAAAAAGAAGTGTATCTTCCTAATGTAATGCATTCTCATGGTTGTTTATGTAATTTATTAAATTGTTATTTTTCATGTACGGTGGCTCGTGTCATTCTGTTTTATATATCTGCTCAGATCTCTATCTATTCCACCTATAAGTTTCACACTTTATATTAATATTTACTCAATCCGGGCAATAACACCGAAGGCGATCACCCTCTAGATAACGATAACCCAATAAAGCGGACACCTTGTAAGAAGGTACAATCCGTCAATCAATCACCACCAACAACCAACACCCAACACTGATAGATATTGACTGTTATCAACAACGTTAGACTAATGGGGATGTTTATAAAGAGTAAAGTTTAAATATTGATTGCACTATATGATTCTATATGTAACTCAGTAGATAATGTTGGTTCAAGTCAAAGTCTTTCTGATATTGTTTCATGTCAGATTTTAAATACTTTGAAAATTATTACTACATAACCAAATCGTTCCTAACCACGCACGAACATACTGTATCATTTTTCTTCCTTTCCTTCCTTCTTTCCTTCCTTCCTTCCTTCCTTCCTTTTTTCTTTCTTTCTTTCTTTCTTTCTTTCTTTCTTTCTTTCTTTCTTTCTTTCTTTCTTTCTTTGTCTGTTTCACTAGACGCACGCACACACTGTTTCGACTTCATGGTATTAAACTAAATAACAAGAACAAGCGACACCAACGAATTTAGTAAATTTAACAAATCATTTATTTCTCTAAGTTACAAAGTGGAAATTTAAGAGGAACTGACAATATTGTGAAATAAATCCCAAATAATCCTAATTATTCTATAACAGGTCCAAAATTTCAGAATGTTCCGAATGAATTATAATACTGAACGTGCTGATTTGTCAATAGCCTTGAATGTACTAATGTACCAATAGTCTAGATGCATCACAATGATATAATCCAGAATGTTTTTGAATGAATTTACAATAATCCTAAAGTAGTGGTTTAGTCCAAAATGTCAATGAGCACTTTGTAATTACAATGAATAATTTAAATAATTCATATTATATCTGAACTCAACAGTAAATGATTCAACAAGTTGAACTTAAATGTGCTGCGTAGTATGTGTTGTTTTTAACATTACATTTCCACCTATGCACGTAATCCCACAGCTATCAAATTACTATTATCTTGGGGCCCCGAGTGGCCGAGAGGTCTAAAGCGCTCTCCGCTACGGATCACTGCCATCCCACCTCTGTCTGCGTTGGTTCAAGTCTCGGATGTGGGTACGTGAGAAAGCTTGCCAGTAGCTTCTTGTGGGTCGGTGGTTCTTTCTGGTGTTTTCCCGGCTCCTTCCTCCACCATTAATACAGGCCGCCATGTATAGCCTATCTTGTGCTGCAAAATGGCGTTGAACACTACAACAACAACAACAACAACTATTATCTTCATAATCTCACCCATATAAAATTCCCATTATTCTCCATAATTCCTCCCATGTTAAATTCAGTAGATGCCATATAATTCTCAGACCCTTTGTAATACGGAATTCCCCTTATGCCCCACGGTGCCATCTTATGTCGCCAATACACAAAAGAGTGTCCGTGCTAGCAGACCTTGGAAAATATCACCTTGTGTGCCTTAGATTAACATTTTAGGTTCGTTTCTTGTTTATGTTATGTGAATGATATCGTAACTTGCCTAGACTCTGATTGTAGGCTTTTATATGCAGATGACACTACTATCATATTGTCACATCAGGATCCTGTCCAGATTTAAAAAGGTAGGAAACGAACTTGAATTCTGCAATCTCTTACTTATTAATTTTCATTACATTTGGGAAAAGTATAATGTATCCTATCTGGATACATCATTACATTTGGGAAAGGTAGAATGTATCCTATCTGGATGTAAGAGAAATATTGAGAGAAAAAAAAGAAAAAAAAAAAAAAAAGAAACACCCCCACCCCCAAAAAACATAAAAAGATTTCAGAAAATGTATTCAGTATTTAGGTCTCCATATAGATAAGTTACCTTAGGATAGTCAATACTACACTTGAAAAAGTTAATGCAAGGTTAAATTTTCTCTTTAGACAATAGTTCAATGATATTTTACTAGAAATAGATGTTTAGTGACATTTTTTATTACGAAATCATTCTTTTTTTTTTTCTTTTTTTTTTTTTAAAAAAAAATGTTTTTGATACATAATAGTCATTTCTTCTCATAGTCGAATATGTAATTTTACTTTGCAAAAAGTACCCTGTCCCACAAAACTTGATTCCTCAAGACCCCATTGGAAATTTCTTTTTAAAGAACTTTATAACGTGGATCTTTTATTTTCACGCTTGCATTACAACTATTTATAATCAATGTACTGTATGGTGCTTCAACCATGTATAGCCTTTTTCTGAAAGATTGTGTATGTAAAATGAAAAATGGGTTTGAATAAGCCTCAAATACAGGCAGACAATGAGCTACAAATTAATTAACAAAATTGTTATTGAGAATAGAAAGCATATTTGTTACACACACACACACACACACACACAGACACACAGACACACACGCGCGCGCGTGCGCGCGCGTTTAATGACTGGTATTTTCGGTGCAAGGGAGATAAATCTAAAAGATCTTAATACCTCTAGCTTAGGTCAATTCATTCCCTTGCACCTAGTCTGAAACATATACTCGGTATTTATACCTCGCACATTTAAGTAAAATGCAATCCTTTTTAAAGAATTTTTTAAAATAAAAAAATAAACATTGGGTTAGTGCATGTCTTTTGATATGTTTGAGGATTCTAAAAAGATATTTGTTTAAAGAATTATGAAGCCTGAACTCCATGGAACTAGTTTTATCCCATGTCATGTACGTTTGTCATTGCGTTCATATCAAGTTCTTTATTGACGAAAAAATTTTCCTTTTTCCTCATGTGAGATTCGTGGAAAGGTCTGAGAATTTGAATTACTAAGAAGCTTTAGAACGGAGGCACAATATAGACACTTAGAAACATTTACAGTTCGATTTTCCTTCAGATTTTATTTGATTACCTTATACATTTTTATGTGAAGACTTGTTTCTTATTTGCAACGTAGAATGAAACGTGCATAACACGATCATATCTGATACTTTAATAATAATAATAATAATAATAATAATAATAATAATAACGGATTGACTTCCCGTACATATGAGGTGAGAGTCACGATAATTGCTCTCACAATAATTTCCAAAATTTTTATGATATTTATATAGATATCACATGGGTGAGTTTTGGTAGAAGTTATATTAGCGACTTTATCATATCATGTTTACACAGACAATAAGATGAATGTTAGAAAAACTGACTATTTAGAATGAAGGTGTGAACATAGACGGCCAGATGCATGTATAAATCCGTGCAGAAGTGGCTTGGGGCCAGACTACACATAACTGAAGCATCATCTTCGCTAACCAAGGTTACGATATGCTAACCCTATCTACTTCTTTGCGACAGAGCCGTTATTTTATTGGATTTCATGAGTTGCTCTATCAGCTCTATCTGGGTTTACGCGATCGATAACAAGACCGTCATCTATCACACCATTAAAACACTCATATACAAATATGTGTGAATAATAATTATTTATTTTTTGTTTTCTGGAATTCCAATAGCAATCATGGATAACCAATGTTACCGACATTTCCAAGATGTTTTTTGAGACGACAGTTTCTGATGATCACAGCTCTATTGACTTCGTAATTAACGTATATTGGGTGCCTCCTAAATTCATCAGGATCAATCTCTTTCTCAGCTTTCTCCATTATATTATTCTACTTTCTCTAATACGACATTATTATTTTTAATATATCTCTCGATGTGTCCTTTATTTTTACGTTATCATCAGTGTTCATTATCTCGTAATATCTCTTTAGTGCTCGATATTTTCGTCCCCCACAGGCAACACATAATTTCTTTTCACCCCCACCCCACATATTAGACGCGGTTTTGGATAGGTACTGCCAAATCTGATATTTATCGTATGAAACACTACAATAATCTCCACGACAATTTTTCCACAAGGAATTACGGATCGGATATTTAGTCACCTGCTGGTAGTTTTTGCCGTTGGCATAATTATAGTATATCATTTCTTCTAATTAGAGGAAAGTCATATTGTATTAAGAAAGTATATCTGTATACCACAGCAATGACTAATTCTACTGTTGTAAAGCAGCTGATGGAACAGTATTCGAACCGGGATAAAACCACCTTTTCCAAGTCGAAAATTGCTCAAAAAATTTACGAAATCAGATTAACGAATTATTAACCGCTAGTGAAATTGAGAGATTATCAAAGATCGAACCAGAGAAGCGCAGAGACAAGTTTTTGAACGAGAACGAAAAAGAACCATAACACACAACTAGATTTGACTTTGACAGATTAACCAAAGATAAGAAACAAATACCGCTTATGTTGCAATTACACGAATTTATCACTATGATAAAAAATGAGTTTGCTCAAGATGGTGCGTCTCATGTTTTTTCAACATTCAAGATAGACGGCAATGGCATTTTCGTTGACTCCCCTATGAACGACAAACGAGCAGCTACGATAATTAATAATCTTGCAGCCGACAAACGATATCTCTTCAGAATAACATTTATTGTCCAAGATGGCCCAACATGGCTTATTCGTGATAAACTCGACCCTGTTAAGGTATCACAGCGACACAAAGGCGTCGTCAGAGTGGACAAAAACTCCAAACCGGGCACGTTTACCGGAATATACAAACCATACTACAATAACGTGTATCCAGTATCAGCGGTGGTTTATCCACTGTACCGTTTAAACGTTCCTGATATTAATGCTCTAGCGCCGATGAAAACAGGCACGTTAAGTTTCGTAGCCCAAAGTGTCAGACAACATTTTATTAACTCGAGACGTGGAAACGGACTCACAGAATCACGAATAAAAAAAAATAGCACAATGGGAAAACTCTCAACGGAGCTAAAATAAATGAGGTAGCAGTGTTGGAAAAAACATTGAAGTTTCCACTCGTGTTAAAAAAACAATTGCAAACGAGATTTGGCATAATTTCGGCAAATACCGTAGTAAAGGATTCCCAATAACGATTATAGACTATAATTCACACGCCTGGGCTGAATCAGTAACGAAGTTTCCGCTGGAAAGAACAATGCCATTTTATTACGGCGATATTTCTTAAGAGATTTATAATATTAGTGCGAGCGACCCTGTATCTGTCTGGCTATTTCATGGTGACGACGCAGATTTATCTGAGTCAGGAACGTTTTCTACATATTTATCTGAAGAGGATTTATCCGCCACAGATGAATCAACATTTGATCAATTTGTGCTACCGTCTGGCATACTTTATCGGAAGACCGCTTCGGTGGCCTAGTGGTTAGGGCGTCCGCCTCGAATGCGGGAGATCGCGGGTTCGAACCCCGGCCGAGTCATACCAAAGACTTTTAAAATTGTACTAACAGCTTCCTCGCTTGGCGCTCAGCATTAAGAGGTTAGTGTTAGAACTGGTCGACCTGGTGTCAGGATAATGTGACTGGGTGGGAAATCATGTCATATGTCTGCGTCATGATGCCCCCAGTGCTAGACATCACTATAAACTGTCACACTGCGGACATCGTAGCTATATGACTAAAAAATTGTTAAAGTAAAGTTAAAAATCTAAGTCAGACACACACACACACACACACACACACACACACACACACACACTTATTATCAGAAGGAATCTCTCCAGCATGCGATGAAACAGATTGTGGTAAAATATGACGGCTATAGTAAACAATTACTCAATAACTGTTTTACCACGTCGTTTGTTCTGGCTCATATAGCACAACAAAAACATTCATGGCGTCCAGCACCAAAATAATTTCACGACCATATATATCGGTCTAGTGTCGAGTTTGGACATGGTGGTCTCTGGAACACAAAATGTAAATCATGTCGATCTCGGTAGATAACGTTGCTTTGTACCCCGCGACAGCCGACGATACTAGTTGGAATAATTGGAGAATAAAGAGTGAACATATACGTAATTATTCTGAATCGGCAGATGTTAAACCAGTCAAAGCTTATTACCGAAGCGATAAAAAAAAACTATCAGAACCATCATCGTCACCGTCGGTGAATGATCCAATCACGAGACATAGCACGGTCTATCTTAATGGTCCAGGTGCTCATGCAATTCCATGTTGGCACATGTAGATATTTCTTTCGCGATAATATTAAAGATACCAGCAACACCGACAACAACAGAGATACCTATTCCAACCACGGGTCATATCACGTGCGTCGCTGATAACGTGCCGATTAACGTCGTTGTTTCAGCGACCAGCAAGGAGATGGCGTATACAACACTGTCGATGACGACGATTATTCTGCGATGTTTTTTTTGGTTTGTGATATGGTCGTCAATGATTTCTTCCAGCGATGTCTTCCACGCACATGCTTAATTATACCGAAAGGACTGTGTGGGATTCATTATGGTATATACAAAGTTATCAACTGAGGAGTTTGCGCGAATAATTCCAGACACCACCAACACGTAGTTGCGGTTAAGACTTTATCTGCTGGTTCCTCGGTATTTTGATTTAACACGACTGACACGGTTCAGTGTCAGTGACTGTTTTGCCGTTCTTTTTAGGTCTTTATTCTGTGTCCTGTTGCTTTTTTCAGCGCCATGCGTTCAGTCTGCGATAATTTATTTGGGCCCTGCAACGCCGCTGATTTCAGAGATATTTTTGCCCCAGAATTCTTTTTTGATGCCGACTGTAGCTTTTTAATCTGACCTGGTTTCAGAGTAACGTTGAAGTGATGATATGACATTATAATATCATGAATGATCTAATTACATGTTTGGAAAATAATCAAATGTTTTCAAGGGGCGCATCAATGACTCTCATTCGTCCGCCAACAACTTCAAGCAACATTGTTTTGTCCGATAGTATAACAGCGATTGCTCTGTAACCATCAGCTGGCACAGGACCAACAGTAGCTCGCACGTTTACTTAAACGACAGATTGTCTAAACAAATCCAGATGCTCCAACGAAAAGTAATAAATCGGATACAACGTCGAGAAATCTCGCTGAAATATCTGTAGTTCGGAGTCGACATTCTGATCACGCCCCATAAATCTCATCAGACTATGATATGCCCGTGCTACATTGTTTTGGTCAAAATTCAGTATTATGTCTCGGATGGTTCTTGATCATTTATCCTCAGCGAAATCGTAGACACTGCTAATCTATCAAACACCATTGGGTTTGTTGTCTGATCGTTATACCTGGTGGAACACTGAAATGATACGAATATATGTCGTGGTGCTGAAAAATAATTGCTGTAATGTGATCTGCCATGAACATGTTCCAACTGTGCCTGCAGCTGTGTTTGTGGTCATTGTCAGCCACGACAGCGTTGATTTGCTACCACTATCCATGAACGATAACAACCGCGCTTCTTCTGTCACTGATGGAGTCGTCGTTAGCATCCATAATGCTAGTTTTGTTACCGTTACTTTACCAGCACCACCTCCACCAATCCCAGTACGCCAAATAGCATCGTTGTCTGTGGACCTTCGAACCAGTGTAACCGTATGCTTGGCCCCGGAGATAACTTTTCTAACATATCTACAAAATCCGAAGATATGTGATAGTGGTATCACACATGTAAATCCACCATCGGCGTTAACCTGAGATCGTCGTGCTGAAAACCCTACACTGAATTCTGTATTGGCTCTCTGTAGTGTCACAGTACTACCCGGTCCTGGTCGGGGTATCATTGCAGCTGGTTGTGAATCAAAAGTGCTAGCCTGTGTCATTTGTACCGTGAGATGCTGCCTATCATCAGGATGGTCAATAATGTCTATCGCGAACGTCACGAATGGACCGGCGGAGAGTGAATAGTCATCGGAGTTTCGTGCAAAACCTATAATTGTAGTAGCAATAACAAAGTTATCGAGGCATGTTTCGATTTCTCTACCATCAATTACATATCTGCCACTGTTAAACAACGCCATAATACCGTTGTTAACGAATCCACATCGTTCATTTGCAGCGTATGCGGTATCATCATTTTTCACAAGTTTACCATGAACTTCAGTAAGTTCCTCGGCTGTCAAGAAATAGTTTGATGTATCTGAGACTTGTAGTTCAATTCGTCCACGTTGGTCTGGTTCTCGTGCTTTTAAGAATAATATCGATAATCACGTATCGTCTCATCTTTGAGTATTGGTACATCCATGTCGAATGCTGCATCAGATACACGCTTGAACATTTTTGTTATATATACTGCAGTCTAAAACGATGTTCTTACACCGATCAATATCACCTACGACGACGGACCAGACCACTACCCGCTAATAAGTTTGCGGTTATATTTTTTTCGATCTCATCTGCGGCTTGTTTTGTCAGTGACACCCCACCACGCATTTCTTTCAACCACTCATTTGCAGCTTGATTTATTATTTTGCTGACACTTGCTGGCATAACTTAGGTGCTGGGCAGTTTTACAGGCTGTGGTTTTAGACGTACTAATCGCGTGTGTCTCTTTTTGATCGCCAAGAATGCTTTACCAGCAACATCACCAACAGTGGCAATGACCTTAACAAGAAGAACTTCGATGGCTTTCATGCCTATTGTTTTGCAATCGGAATAACTTTTGGGGCCATCCTTTTGAATAAACCTCGAATAACATCGAGTCCATCCCAATAGATCGCGCTATAAACAGGTAATCGTGAATTTATCACCCTGACACTTTCCGTCCAAGTTGGGCATTGTGTATAATCATGTTATTTTGTTATCGCCGATCTAACTGATCACTCACTGTAATACTCGTCGGTACTTTCATCGATCAGTGCCCAATAGACGCTGCTGTCCATGACGCCACCGGTATATAAACGCTGACAAATATCAGTTGCTTCATTGATGATTTCGTGAGAATTATTGCCGGCTCGTCGTCCACCAATCAGAATTTCTAGCCGATCAACATCAGCGAGGATGTTATTGGGACAAAGTTTATCCTGAATCGCCGGCGAGGTTTGCTTTTTATGACGTCTATCGCGAGTGGCAAGGCCACTTCCGGTTACTTCTTCTTTCTCAATACGAGATACTCTGAATGGTAATTTTTTGGACGTTAACATATCTCCAGGTAATGGCGCTTTTCTAGTTTCTTCGACTTGTTTCTCAAATTCTTTAACTATCACCTTATATTCACCGCTGATTTTAGTTATACCATAGCTCTTTCGAAATAGAAAAGGAACCCAAATCATTTTTGAAACATTAGCAGTACTTGGGTCAAACATTGTATCACGATATGAATATCCCGATGCAGTAAATTCGGCAGGTGTTTTTTTTTTTTTTTTAGTAGTTCTTTCTGCTATTTTTCCAATTGATTTAGCGCTATGTTCCAACTACGGAAGAAGATCTTTAGTAGCTTTTGTGGCTGGCTTAAATAACTGCTCTGTACCTTCTGTAAATTCCACATGAGTCTCCTGACTCTGTTGCAGCTGCTGTTATACATAATCATGTACTGGATTGTATCTAGTCGCTGTCGAGCTAATTTGTCTGCACGAGATTCCATTGAAAGCGTAGAATCATTATTATTATTATTATTACAACAAAGATTTAATTACAGATCACTGGTCAGTTGACATAAAAGATTTTAGTATATTCAACGTCAATAAGCCTTGTCGTAGCCATTCCTTTTTGCTAGCCTCAGATTAATAAATCAGCATTACCGCATTCTCACAATGGGACCTTGAATGGGCCCCCTTCATGGACAGTAACCAAGCTTACATACAAGCCTCGGATTAGCCTTGATGAGCCCCCCCCCCCCCAACTCGGCCGCACAGTTTTTGGAGGGTCGGTCTCTCACACAGGTCTCGGAGTGGCATTTGGATAGTTTAATGAGTCAACGTCACTTGGCGAAAACATAAAAAAATGTTAAGCCTCAGATTCTGAAAAGCAGCATTGAATGGGGGCCACCACCCACAAAGTCGGCCGTACTTTTTAGGGGTCGCCCTCCTCCCCTCGCTGCTAAACGTTTTAAAATATGCCAGCCGCTATGCGAAAGCCTGCACGTTCAATGTTCAAGTAGTTAGCCATGCTGTGTTTTTAGTGCTCTACTTTCTTCATTTTAACCATCTTTCTTGTTTAACTCATAAGTGTGTCTTATATTTATTTAATCAATATGAATAAAAGTAGAACTCCGAAAAACTAAAAGAAGCAACTTGTCAATTTATAAAGGCGATTGTGATTATTCGCAAAAACGTTAAGAACTACATTTTGTAGCGGACACACTGGACATGGCTGTGCAGAGTTGATTCATTCCGTCAATACACAGTTGCCTGTAATCAGTCTTAGTTGCGTTGGAAATGCAATTATGTATATTTGTATTTGATATAAATAAAATATATGTATATCATGTACGCTGTATTTTTTATATACCACTCGATGTATAAATTTTTCATTAAAAGAAACTGGGCAAGCCTAGTTTCCTTTTAAAGAAAAATTTATACATCTAGTGGTATATTAACGACACATATTATATATATATATATATATATATATATATATATATATATATATATATATATATATATATATATATATATATATAACATATATATATATATATATATATATATATATATATATATAGTCCGCTTTAGCTAAGTTATTGTCTAGATGTTATAATAAATTTAATATTCAAATCTGCACAATTTGGTCATTATGATTTTTGTAAAGGTCTGAAAAGTTTACATTGAATATTTTTATAAAGGCTAAGACTGATTATGTTAAAACCATGCTTTGGTATGCTTATAATGTGCACACTAATTATGTGAAATATTGCTTCTTCCGATACTGTTTATAATGTTATCCTCAAAACCCACCATGACTCTGTCGAAACATTATTTACACTGTTTCATTGATCCTTCTTCTGTTTCAACAATACAGAATAACGTAATACAGGCTCTGAGACACTTTTAGGTTTTAATTTAAAATCGTCATCACATTAATAAGGCTAAGTCATAGAGTTTGTGTAATGATACACAATTTTTGCGACGTGCATCTGTGTTTGTAAAATGCTTGCATTGTAATCTCTATACAAGTTACTAAAAAGATAGAAATTCTTTGGCTGTACAAGTGAAGTGGATGTTTCAAGGAGGTGAAATCAAAGCAAAAACTGAAATTTAAAACAAATCCGATATTGGATGCATATGAAAAGCAAATGTTAATGTGGGGCGGGGTGGGAGGACAAGAATGAGGGGGATTTGATACACATGTCGTAAACAACAGCATGTTTGTATCATTTGTTCAGAAGTATGGATGTGGCTACGTTTTGATCTAACTCCAATCTAGTCACTGATGCATAATGCTCTTTGGATTTCCTCTGAACTCCGTACCCGTTATTTACAAAACTCATCAACTTGTGTGCAGCCTGTTTTGTTTCCTTGGATTTTTAAAATAACAAGTAATTCTGAATAATTATATGCATAGTTTATTTCAGACATTTTAGTTACTTGATGTTTATAACAGCAGCAATAACTCAGTGTGCACTCAAGTTGATGAACATCGCCAATGCAGGTCCTTGATTTCAAAATCTTCAGTTATTAAAATCGATATTCGAAGCTAATCATCGTCAATAGGTAGAAATTTGATTCTGCACTTACTTTGTGCTTCTGTAAAACACCTTAAATATTAGTTGCTTTGACACCGCATCAACAAATTTTAATATTTACATGCTTGTATGCACGTTTAACTTGTTAGAAACAAGACAAATACATGTAGTTTGATTATTTTCTAAAAACAATAACTAAACAATCTAGGGTATTGACATAAAAATGAAAAAGACTGATAGTACCCCAATAAAAGAAATATTTATTTTGATGCTAGATACAAAGTATGATTTAAAATGACTGCTGATGGAAATTGAAAAGGTTCTCCCCACCAGAATCAGAACTATCCATAGATCCTGGAGCACTCGAATCAACTGGAGTACGAAACCATTCTCAGAGAAACATGTTTAACTCATGACCTGAAAAAGGTGAAAATAATATTTTCTATTTTTATTCTTCTAGCTAGCGACAAGCGTGTTGCGAATCTCATTAACACTGTCTACGTATGTACATGCATACATATATACTGTAGCACTTATGTGCCTAATGTGTGACAAAGTAAGATATTTGTCAAACAAACAATTTGGTAAACTTGGTAACTTTATTATATGTGTAGAAAGAAAGAGTTGCCTATAGATTCAGTGTGAGTTTCTCAATTTTCTAAATCAAGTTTATCATGTTTTGTCAAAAAGCACAGTCACTATCTGTGATAAGATCTACATTTTAAAGTCCCTGCATTTAAATAGGAAATATTTGTACCTTGTAGATTCAGAATGCTCCATAATAACATGAAAAAAAAATAACGTTATTCAAATGGATGGAAACCGAAGTAATACTTACTTTTTACCATTTTCCCTTTCCTGAAAAAGGAAAAGAAAACCAAAACGTAAATACACTATATATTATATAACCAGATTGCATCCATTTCAAATGTATGTCTTAACAAAAGTCAAAATATTTTATGGATTATATGCACTTATTTTATGAAAATAGTATTTTCTTAATGATACAATTATATTCTGCAAATTAGTACGCATTGAGAAATTTGTGTCAGATTTCTATGCTTCCAATGGTAAAACATGATTAATTGCTAAGAAGCTAACATTGCAGTGATTGGTATCATCAAGTCGTTATAACAGTGAAGGAATTAAATACAATCAAACAAGTCGTTATATCAGTGCAGAGATTGGCCATCACCAAACAAGTCGTTATAACAGAGCAGGGATTGCAATCATCAATCAAGTCGTTTATAACTGTATAGTGACTGGTTCATCAAAGCAAGTCTGTATAACAGTACAATGATCGGCTTAATCGAAACAAGTCATTATAACAGTGCAGTGATTGGTATAATCAAACAAGTCCTTATAACAGTGAAGGAACTGGTACAATCAAACAAGTCGTTATGACAGAGCAGGGGTTGGTATCACAATCAAGTCGTTATAACAGTATGGTATAGTAGTGACTGGTTCGTCAAAACAAGTCTGTATAATTGTACAATGAATGATATCATCGAAGCAAGTCGTTATAACAGTTCAGTGATTGGTATCACCAATCAAGTCGTTACAAAAGCATGCAGTATTGCGAAACAAACACACATACAATTCACTCGTTTTTGAAATGATTAATATAAAATCCGACCCGGTAAAATTAATGCAGTTGGTCGGTATATCAAAACATTATTCAGAAAGACGAAAAATAATTAATTTATGATTTAAGAACGAAATGAAATTTAACTTGTGACTAGGAGGTATCTTTAGTGGGTTTCAGTCATATTTCAGTTGTCCGTTATTTCATAAGTGATATTACAAAGGCGTAGAAATTAGACTTACCCTTGACTGGAACTGGAACTGGCACCTCGACTGGAACCTTGACTGGATGAGGCACCTTTATTGGGATGTGCACAGGAACTTCCACCTTAACGGGGAAGGGTTGGGGATGGGGAACTGGCACTGTAAGCATTATCATCATATACAGTCAGAGAAATTTTGCGTTCTTTTGTGTATGTCTATTTTAAAAATGGTCATCATGATCTAAAATGCATTTTGTTATAAACAAGGGAATTATTATATGCAATCCAGTATTTACGATTTAAAAACGTATTACATTTGCTGGAAAGTACAGTTTTATTGAGGGAAATACAATTACGTAAGATGCGTGCCTTTACAGCTTGTTTGCGTATATGTTATAATGTTTTCCTTCACCACTGATTTCGAGCTTTCCAATGACTTCAAGACTTCATTGCATGTAGCTAGAAACGATTTAATGTATGATAGATTCCAGTACGTCTGACTAATAATTCCTTTCATTACTGTATGAAAATTCAAGGGGAAATCTGACACAACTTTAACATTGAGCTCGACATATAATTGCAGAATATGACTTATGGTACGCCTGTGAATCTAAATATTTTAAAAAAGATACAAAAACATACCATGCTTAATGACCTCGACTGAAATATAAAAAAAATCGGTGAGAACAAAAACAAATGAAAACCGTAATGAGAGATTTTACAGGTATAAACCATCGTTATAATTTGAAGGAAAAATATTTTTATTTTAAATCAATAATAACTTGGAACATTTAAATGAAATTAGTGATATATAGCGCAAAACGAATGATGCTTTAAAATTACCAAAGTGGCTTTAAGAAATTTTAATTAATTTGTAACCTTTGGAGGGCAGACATGAGCGGTATTATTATGATTCCTGAAGGAATGTTTTTATTCAATAACTTTAAGCACACATCGAGTTTATCAATGTCCCAAAAGGTAGAGAAGGGTTCAAAAATTTATTATCATGGAAAGAAACAAATCTCAAGCTTGACAATGTAAAAAGAAATACGAATGCTTACCAGGGTGGGGCACTGGTACTGTAACAAACAAAATTAGAATAATGATAAGGTTGTATTTATGAATTTATGCTTCGTGTTGTATGTATGCATATATGGAGAGAGAGAGAGAGAGAGAGAGAGAGAGAGAGAGAGAGAGAGAGAGAGAGAGAGCTAATTAGATTTCCCAAAGGAGATACACTGAGGCAGGTGACCCTAGCTGGCCTGGGTAGGTATCGAAATTGTGATCTTTGGTTTAAAAGTCCGATGCTGTGATAGCTGAGCTACCATGGATATGGGAGAAGAGTCCCTAGTGTGTGCACAATAATACCACCAATACCTGTTTAGTGTTGTTATGAGGTTTAACACTATTTTTCAGCACAGGATAGGCTATACATAGCATCCAGTATAGCTGGTGGAGTAAGTACCTGGGAAAACTCAAAGAAAAACCACCGACCCACGGGAACATACTGGCACAATACTTGTTTATAAGTTAAGTCCAACTGAAGAAAAAAAACATAGGCCCTGATATGCTGTCGCATAATGCACTTGCAGATCAGAGTCTATGTTGTTTGTTCTGTTGATTACTTCTAACAAACTGCATAGGCCATGATTTTCCAGTGCTGGCAGATCTGCAACTATGCAGTTTGCTGTTGGACCTGACGATAAACAGACCAATCTTGTTAAGGATTTTAAATTTGTGGTTTGTAGAAACCATGAAATCCATATAAAAGATATTCCATGAATAGAAGTGGATTGGCAGTATGTAAATGAAAATCTAACTTGTCAAACATAAGTCTCCATTTTTATTTTGTTTTTATAGATGGACGAATGATCATGCTCACAGCATTCAATAATGATTCTGGCAAAGTGGAAGGATTTACAGTGTGTGTGTGGTAGTGCCATGCGCAGGGAATGGTTAGCAGTATTTGGAGAAAAAAGAAACATGCCTAATTCCATAAACAGAAACTACAAAGATAATAGTTATTTTACCAAATATTCATCAGAATCTAAAAAGTATGAAATTAAATTACTCTGAAAAGAATAATACTCGGGAAGTGAAATGATTTTTTCAGTAGCAAAAT
>JAECUM010095328.1:0-12850 GCA_016617855.1 Megalonaias nervosa | reverse complement strand
TATATAGTTCTATCCCAACTTGTATCTCATCTAAATTCAAATAGTCTTTTAAGCAATGTACAGTCTGCATATCGCCATCGCTATAGTACTGAAACTACCGTCTCCGGCAAGTATTTGGTAAAAACGAGACAGCCTTACTATTTGGTTCAAGTCTTATTTAGTCAACGGGACACAAATTGTGTCTGTAAATGGAAATCATTCCAGCCCAGTTGATCTATGTTTTGGTGTTCTACAAGGCTATATTTTCTCTTCATTCTATAAACGCAGCCGCTTTCAAGTGTCATAGATCGACATCCGGTGTCTCACTAATTGTACGCTGATGACACTCAGATATGCAAATAAAGCCACCCAGCTCAAATTGAGGCTACCATCCAAGGCATGGAGAGGTGCATTTCCGATGTGAAGTCATGGATGACATGTAAAAAGCTGCAGATTAATGATGATAAATTTGAAGCCATCCTGATCACCACGCAAAGTCTTTTCTATTCACATACTTTACTTCAAACAATAAGTATCAGCACTGACAACATTACATTTAAAGTCAGTACGAAGGCTAGGTGTCACTCGCGATAATACGCTCTCATTACACCAACATGTAATGAAGATATTCAAGGCTGCATATCTGGAGCTGAAACGCGTCAGCTCCGTTCGCAATTTTCTTTTGCTTGATGCCACTAAAACACTTGTGTGTTCCTTAGTACTTTCAAGACTAGACTACTGTAATTCACTGGATAGTCTCAGTATCTACTACAGAAACTTCAAAAAGTTCAAAACACTGCTGCTCGGATGGTCCTTAGAATATGAAAAACTGAGTAATTATTCTCATTGCTCTGTAACCTTCACTTGATATCCGCTCGATCTAGAATCAAACAAAAAATCTGTTCATGCAGTGGCGTAGCGAGGGTACTTAGCGCCCGGGGACAAAACATAAACTTGGCGCCCCCTTGCTTAGCGCCCGGGGACAAAGCATAAACTTGGCGCCCCCTTCGAGTGCATCTGAGATAACGAATAGTTGTATTTTCCTCATTTTGGCGCCCGGGGGCAGCTGTCCCCCCCCCCCCGCCCTCCCCAAGCTACGCCACTGTTCATGTGCTACATTTCGGTGACTGGCTCCAGTACAATATAGCTATCTGACATCACACAAGTATGCACTCCATCTAGAAGCTTACGCTCTTCTTCCGACACTCGCATTCTCAATGTTAAAACGAAGTCATACGGACACCGTTCTTTGCTTACCAAGGCCCAGCTTCGTAGAACGAATTGCCCACTGATCTCAGACACAAGGACACCGTGAGTGTTCTTAAAACTCACATATTTTGACTACAAGAACAGACTTAAAGACTTAATAATGTTTACTTCCTTAGTTATTGTCAGCATCTTTTTGTTTTGCAATTGCAATGTGTTTGTTTTGTAATGTTGTCGTTGTATATGTTTTATGTGTTATCTAATACTATATAGCGCTTAGAGCTTCTAAAGATAAAGCGATGTACTAAGTCAACATTATTATTATTATTATTATTATTATTATTATTATTACAATATAATCCAGAACGCCTTTGAATGAATTAATAATAATCCCAAAGTAATATGTTAGTCCAAATAGTCAATGAACACTTTTTAATTCCAATAAATAATTAAATAAATGATTCCACTCAAATTATACCTAACCACAACTGTAAATGATTCCATAAGAATAAACATAAATAAGGAATTAATAGTTGTTTACCTCATCATATATGTATTAATTTCACTTGACCTAGACACAATAGAATGCACAGGATGTGAGTAGTTTCAAATGGAAAAATGTCACTATTTTTTAAACAAGACCAGACTCTGAACTTAAACTCAAGTAAACATCTTTAAAAAAAATGACAAAAATCTGGTAGACACAACCCTCAGCTAAGAAAACGGCCAGGTAGGCCAGAACTCTAGCCTCAATCACGAACAAAGGTAGATTACACAATATAAATTAAAGATGCATAGCACAATGGTTCAAGTCTATTATGGGATTGTAAAGCAATGTACATTGACATTAGACTACCCTGAAAACCCCTACAAAATTGTTCTAAAATTTAACAATTTGTTTGCATTTACACATTTTAACCATTCACATAGTTTAACAACAGCACCAGTGTGGGGGTTCGGTTACGATTGGGGTGGGGTACTCGCAGTATTTTATTTAAACTATTATAGAAGTCTCACCCAGGCTCGATTTTGGTTGGAAGTTAAATTAGTGAAAGATAGATGTATATCTCCGAGCGACCAGGCGGACGGTTAGATGGTTACATATACAAAAAAGGTTGAAATTCAATGAATAACAATTTAATAACAATTCAATAATCAAATGATTCAAATTTCTAATTAGACTCCTTCCACTCGACCCTTTAATAGCCTATTGCATCACTTGATTAGCAGTGTGAGATCGATTTCCACCTGTCCTTGAATTCTACTCATCTGTGGTATTCTTCTCTCTCCTATTTCTCCCAATTCCTTCTCCTCTTCCTCCCCGACATTTTCCAAATTCCATCTCCTCCTCCTCGACTTCTCTATACTCCTTCTCCTCCTCCTCCACTTTGTCCTCCAGACTCCTTTTCCTCTTCCTCCACCTTCTATCCACCTTCTCTCCATCGACCAAACTTCTGTCGACTTCGACTATTCGGCTAGCCTCCGGCTAGCCTCAATTCCGTCTCCACCTCTTGGAGGCTCGGACTCAATTGAACCGGAAGTTCTCTGTCCCCTAAAAAGCTTCCTTTTCGAAGCTTTGTCTTTCCTTATAATCTACCTCTAAGTTTTATCGCCAAAATTACGAGTGGCTCTCTCGGAGTAACCCTATTGCTCAGCCATCTTCCTAGGCGAACCTAAATTTTCGTTTACGAGCTTCGGATCTAAATTGTAATCACACTCTCTATCTCAATTCCGATTGGATATAGTTGTGGACCGATCCAATCAAACTTAGCGGATAGTGTCCCTCTCGCTGTCTGTCAAAGTGCGGATGGTTGAGAACACGCCTCGTTCAGCACGCAGACTTCCCTCTGATCTTAGGACTAAGCTGTAACACTTAGGTGTGAAGTGATGCGATCTATCGCCTGTGCCGATTCAAAATTCAAGGTCTCCGGCCAGTCATGTAACCTTGCGTATGAGATTAACATTAGCCCGCGGCAAGCTTTAGACATCAAACACAACGCCGCAGTAGTATTATAGCTTATACATGACTTTATAGCTGGGGCTTAGCAAATGTGACAACCAGCGTTATATGGATTGTTTCCCTTTAAACCATCTCAGCTGCAGTTTCTTGCATTGATATGGAGCCGACAGGAAACAAATATATATTCTTTTTGAATCCTGAAAGTCTATCTCCTTTCTTCTCTTCGTTCCGAATAGTCTGCTTTCCTCCTGAAGTTCATTGTTGTTTTTACTGGTATGTGTATGTATACACCCTTTCTTTCTTAGCAGGATATGTAGCCCAGTGTCTACTTTCCTTATTGAATGTTCTGTGGTATCTGTCAAAATAGTAAGTATTATTATTATAGAAACGTCTCAAAATTTGGGGGTATTGAACGAGGGGTAAATATGTTTATAATTTTATTAAAAGCACTTAATATCTCATGAACACAAACAATCTTTAGCAAGATTGAATTATGTTCTAGATGATTGCAGAAGAAAGTCATTTCATCCATACACCTGTATAATTGATAGATTAATCAAGGCTTTCAAGATGCCACTTTAAGGATCAACATATATGTAAATTTTCATGATAGTTGTATCAGTGGTTGTAGTCACGGTGACTAGATTCAGTGTTGACGTAGCAGACATGTATAAGAAGTTATTGTTGCTGATTGGTTTTTAATTACACATTCAGCATATAACTGGCTACATGATTGACATGAAACTGGAGCCGAGTGCCCTTTCCATGTACACTGAAGCTGATAACCTGGCCTAGTCACGATGGGTACTGAACCTGGGATTCTTGGTTTACAAGTTTCACACAGTACCAGCTGAGCTACTGTATCTTTCACTGGACAGATAGAATATCGAACTAATACCAATAGACAGCATAGATCTACCACATCTCTTAAAACTGGCTAATGAAGTATTTTTGGATCATTGAAAAGCTAAATATTGCTCCTTATGATTGATGACTCTCATGACTCTTTCTAAAACTCTATTTGTATAAACAATAAATCTGAGCAAGGAAAGTTACAATAATTTCAGTTCATTCTTTTTATCCCTAGTAAAGGTCGCCTTGCATTTGGTATCGGTCCAGGTATTTCAGCAGTCGATGATTCACACGAGCGACTTGACTGAAGTTAAAGTGGAGCGAAATTTTTCCGGTGGGTTCTTGGTGGGTGCTTAGATTGTATGTGACTTGAACTGACATAAACACGTGAAGCGGTGAAAATACACTTTGTCCTTATTTGCCATCAGAATTCGCCTCATCCGCCACATTGTTTTGAATCTGTGATCATCGCTAGAAATTAAATTATAGACGTTACGCCATACATCATAAATGATGTCAAACGTGCGTCTGTGGCCATTGAATGACTCAGTGATCGCATCCAACCTCTAAATTTGTATAAATCAACTTTTACCTTCGGAAGCAGCTTATCACCTCAAATTGTCCTCGGCGTTGTCCTTTCTGTTTAATGTTACTGTATGTTTGGCCCCTAATTTAATATTACGAAAGACTCTACAAAAACCGAATATATATGAGAGTGGAATCGTACTGGATATATTCCAGTGCTTGTTAATCCACAGTTGAAATCACAACTGATGGCAGATAAGGCGGGAATTGCTGCTTCTACTGATGAATTTCTAAGGTTTCCAGTAATGTGCTGAATATGATCCGGACGATAGCTTGTGTCTTTGATGAACATCATAGGAGGCTAAAAGAACTTGTATTATTTACACTATGACCGGAGTTGCTTCGATTTCCTTTCCGTCGATGAAATAACGTGCGCTGCTAAGCAATTCCATTCCGCCTTTATCATTGTCACTGTAAGCGTCGTTATTGTCGTCGCGTAAAAGCTTCGTATGGACTTTTAAGAATGCCTCGCACAGAAGAAAATACTGAGATGTGTCATGAAGCTTAAATTCTATGGGCCCTTTTGCGTTTGGAGCCCTATGGTCGTATGCATAATATTTGTATAAATCAAGGTGTTGGGAACATAAAAGTTTTCTTATCCTTAGTTAAACAACGGTTATCTGACCAGCTTATCCAAAATTGACAACCAAGAATCAGTTAATCTTAAAAGAGCCAGATTACATAGAAAATTTTCACAAAGTTTTGGCTATAAGGAGTATTTAGATAAAGTAATAGTGACAAAATGTTGAAAATCCCTTTTAAAAATAAGCATGTATGCCCATACTTTACATGTTGAATTAGGGAGATGGAAGAGACCACATATCACCCCACTAGATCAAAGAATCTGTAATTATTGCATCGTGCTGGAAGATGAGTATCATTTTGTTTTAGGATGTCAATGTCATCTGCCGCTATGAAAGAAGTACGTGAACTGTTCTTTTTGGAAAGGTCCAAGTATGTTGAAATTTATTAAATTACTCTATTCCACTAAAAACTACTGAGGTTAGAATTCAGGGAAATTATATTTATAGCGCACTAATTGAACGTAATAGCACGATGAATACTATCTCAATTTACATTCACCTTTTCATTGGTTAATACATGCATTACTATGTCATAATTCAAATATAATGTACTTATGATACTACTGAGTAAAGCATGCAGAATAATGTTTATATATTGATGATATATTTTGTGTCTTCCACCGATGGAGCTTGTACTGAAGCACATGCATGTGTTTCAACAAGAATATTCTGGAGTATTTTACAGGTAACACATAAACATGTTGTTTTCTTGCTTCGTATCAAACACCAGGTGTACATAAATGCAGGTATGCATTTTTATGTGCGTGTGTGTGCCTATCAAACTATCTCAGTATATATGTACGTATGTGCATATACGTATGTGAGACTATGTAAGCATGTGTATGGGTATATGCAAATACATACATAATGTACACGTATATATATATATATATATATATATATATATATATATATATATATATATATATATACGTAAGTATATCTCTTTAGTATTTATTGAATGCTTTTCATTTCGATAGGTTTGTTTTTAATTATGTATTAAACGTATCACCCTGTGCCATTTGCGTTGTCGATCCTGTGGCTAGTGTAACTACTACAGGTCAGATGAACCTAAATCACTGAGGTAATTCTGACACTGTTGGTGCGATATTGTAGCTTGTACCGTCGGGTTCTGCATGGCAATTCGTGTGAAGAGGTTTTTGTTCACTTAATGTAGATTTAAGGATCGCGTTTTGTCACTAAGGAAATCCTCCGTCGGATCTCTTCCATGACTGGTTCATGTTCGCGCCTGTAGGAAGTCCAACAACATTCCAGGTTGCGCATGAATCTAAAGAGAACACAAGAAGGTAATCAGCATTCAAGAATCCAAATGGCAGCGGTCAAATATTAAGACGAGTGCGATCTTGAGTGTGCGGGATTGGCTCGCTGTAACTGGTGACGGTAAGACTACATACAATTGTGGTTTCGTTGATGAGATTGTAATTATTGAGGTGACGCTAGGGGTGTATTTGCTGCATTTCAGCACTTATTTTGAGTAAAACACGAAGTTTTTCAATCGCCTCAGTATTCACCACTGGTATAAGCGCGTTAGTCGTATTCAGCAGCGATATATTCAATAAGTTCATGCATCAACGCGTGATATGCCTTCGGGTCAATGTTAACGTTGGTGAGCAACCGCTGACACATAAATGCGGCCTCATTAATGACTTCTGGTTCATTGTCGTCCGTGTGAACCGATCCTTCAAGTGTTTCCAATCAATCCTCGAGGTTGTGGATGTCGTACAGTCCACCTAGACCTTCTCTATTCTTTGGTTGTTTGGTCTCTTCGTCTCATTCTCTTAGAAATTTGGCATATTCTGACGAAGGTTTAGCGAACATTCTGCTAACTTCCAGTTGTTTCCGCGTAGGTGCAGGTCTTTGGACTTGGTTGTACAGCTAGGGGAGCTACACGTCTTTGGGGTTTGGGTGTAACTGCACGTCTTTGTTGCTATGTTGCTACTGTGGGTGTAGGAGGGGGTGTAGCTGAACGTTTTTGTTGCTTTGTTGCTACTGTGGGTGTAGGAGGGGGGTGTAGATAAACGTTTTTGATGCTGTGTACTTGTACATCTTTCTTCCGCTAGCTACCTATATATTTCTTATTCATTATTCTTTTAGAAATGTGGCAAATTATTGTTGTTCCAGCCCAGGTGCAGGTTCTTTGGCTCGGGACAGTTTGACTCGCTCGCAGAGGCCTGTATAAATTTTCGCATCGGTGTGCAGGTGGTTGTTCGGATTTGGCTTGTGAAAACTGCATCAGTGGAGATTCGAGCGAGGTTACAGGTATGGGTGAATGTCCTTATTCGGGTTCGGGTGCGTCTGTGTCTTCGAGATCAGGGTCGTATGATGGTCCGGGTTCGAGTCCAGGATTGCGGTCGGGTTCACATATAGGTACGTACTCTCTTATATTCTATCCATAAGTACTTGCCTTCTTCGGTGTTTTTCTTTTTTATGCATTAACCACTTTTGCCAAATGTTTCCACTGATCACTGGTCCCATATCTATTTCCAATAAACCAAATGAACACAATATTAGTCCAATAGGTGTCCATGTGTTACGGATTTGTCGTTGATGGTATTTTCAACATGTGACCATTCCCATCGGTATTAGAAGTTTTGAGGTTTTTTCCATCTGCGACTTGTATTCGGGTGATTTTTGTGAAATACTTTAAATGAACGCTCTGGCGTCAGCGTCAAGCGTCCGGGTGCCTTTAGCGATCACACCGATTTCATCTTAAATTTATCCGATGTCTTCTTGGATTACCCCAGCGGCCTCCTGCAAGCGTCCAATAGTCACCGCAATTGCCCTCATCGTTTTGTTTATATCTTTGATGCGTTTGGCTGTCTTAACAATTGGACCAGGTTCCTCATCTGTTCCTATCATCCCTGCCACTTGCCCCGCGGTTTAACACGTGGGTTTGATCAGAGGTGCAAACGCTTGTTCGAAGCACTCTGTGAGATCTTTCTCTTCCGTTTGTCACGATTTTAACATATCTTTGACATGTTCACCGACACCCATTTAACCACAAAGAAATTCCAGTATATCTTGGACAGCTTCGAGGCCTCGGTAAGCATACTCTGTCATCGCTGACGGGGAGTTTCGTGTGTTTTTTGACATTATATACATTTATCATAGTCGTTAAATTGCTGTATCTACAAACTCGCGATATTTTCAGGAATTTCTGCTTAAGTCAATAATGATGAAAATGCGGGTCCTGGGTGACTTCCGCAAAATATTACGAAACTTATATCACGAGTTGTTGGCTGGACACCATGTTCAATGAATGTTTTCAAAATCATGCCACGTGTGCGTACCATTTTGTTACATGGATCACATCATCGTACATTAGATTATTTACGCTTGGTTCAAGATCGTAAATGGCAGGAGCTGCATCGATTGTGGAAAAGAACTCAAAGGTGCATGAAGCCGACGTCCTAGACGATACAAAAGATTCCGAACAATCTTTGAGTACGTCATAGCTAGACTGGTCTTCCTCTGACGGCGCAATTACGTAAGGCCATCCCACGCTATCAATCGCATGATCGGATTCAAATGCAATTGAGTTTTCCGGATCCTGTCGGGCCAATGATTAATGCACAAACCGAGTTTCAAAGAATGACAGCGAACTTGGGTGTTCTGGACGTTGCCTCTACTGAGAAGTCAAATTAGGGCGAGTTTCCTTTATCATGATGCATAGCTGAATATCATTTGATGGATAACACAATCATGCCTTCAAACATGGGACACAGGCAACGACCCTGGTATAAAAGATCCCTTGCTCCCTTCGGGACCTATATATACGATTTGATGCTAACAATCGACAGAAGCCTGAAGAAGAACATTTAAAACGCATCGATGTTGCATGTTACCGACACGTTCTCACGTACCAAGCATCAAAGTATATCCGTGCACGTGAACGTGTTCATCTGGATCACATCCGTGACTTGAATGTGATCGCGCGAACAGGTGTTGGAGAAAGAATTACCAGATTGATCATCAAAGTAGGTATAAAGGCTAAGATTGTATTCAGCAGAAAATGTCCACTTATTGGAGGTATAATAAAGAAGTAGACACGAAACTGCCGCGATATGCTACATTCCGCGCGGTGAAGCTGCTGTTGAAACGCTAGTGAGTGCGGCAAAAGCCACCAACTGTGCTGCTCCAGCATAGTTAGCCAAACAAGCATTGTGGCAGAATTACTTACCTTTGCCAAGAAAATAATTCCCTTGGATGGTTTGATGTGAGGACAGCCAACGAAGTTCATCAGGCTGATCTCTTGTTTCTTCAACATGATCGGATACGTGGATGCCCAAACAAGAATGCGGTGATCATTGTACATGCTGACAGCAGATATAAAGACAGTTGAAAAATTCATCAGCGTCGCAGATGCGCTTAATCCTATTTACACACGATCACCACTATCATGGCCACAGCTGTTGCAGGTGGGTCCGGGCAAATAATTTCTCGGAGCCGTTGCTGTGTTGTCAATAAAACATAAGGCGCGGTTTCATGCTGGACATGTTATTATAAATGGCGACCAAACTATCGTGGAACGATTTAACCGTAATCTTGCACAACGATTGTTCGGACATCAGTACACGCATGATTTATTAATGAACCGTGAAGTGAGGTACAATGGGTGACATGACTACCTTTTAGTAATATAAATGCTAATAATGAAACTACACCTTGCCGAAGCTGTTAACATGGGACTATAATGGCGCTGGACCATAATTAATGACTCCATGATGGATCCATCATGACAGCGGGCAGATGGGACTCCATGATGGTAATGGATTGACATTGTTTTGTCATGTCACCGGGCTATTCTGGTTTCATAATATTAATGGACCTATATAGGCCTATCATGGCAATGGGCATACATAGACTTATTTTTTGGCACAGAGTCAATATGGCTCTGTAATGGCAATGGCCTGGACAGATGCATTCAGTCTTTAATGTTAGTCTCAGCGTTAAAGAACCTTTAGGCATTAATTGAGGCTGAGACTGAGCTGGTACTGACTGTATTCAATCTGCTTCTGATGGCAAAGATCAGGTATGACAGAGGGGCAATATTTATTCCATGCCTGTGCCGGTATTATGATGATGGGATGGGGTACAATATATTATATCAGTACGACCAGTCCCTTCAAGCATAAACCGAGGTCATGTCAGAGCCATAATGGACTGTATCTGATCCACTTCTAATGCCACTGCTGGTCTAGATGGGCTGTCATACCAAGTGATCTGATCCAATTGATATTACCAACAAATCTGTTCTGACCATGAAGGAAATGACACGGCTGTAGCTGTGTGCCATGTCCATTGAAGGAAAAGACATGGCTGTAGCTATGTGATGCCCATGAAGGCAAGGACATGGCAGCAGCTGTTATGATGCCCATGAAGGAAAGGACATGGTTGTAACTGTGTGTGATGACCATGAAGTTAAGGACATGTATGTAGCTGTGTGATACCCATGAAGGCAAGGACATGGCTGTAGTTGTGTGATGCCCATGAACGTAAGGACATGACTGTAGCTGTGTGTAATGACCATGAAGAAAAGGACATGGCTGTAGCTGTGTTTGATGCCCATGAATGCAAGGACATGGCTGTAGCTATGTGATGCTAATGAAGGTAAGGACATTGATGTAGCTGTATGATGATTATGAAGGAAAGGACATGGCTGTAGCTGTGTGATGCCCATGAAGGCATGGACATGACTTTAACTTTGTACAATGCCCATGAAGGCAAGAAAATGACTGTAACTCTTTGTGATGACCATGAAGGCAAGGACATGACTATGACTGTGTGCTATGACCATGATGGCAAGGTAACTCTGTATAATGACTATGAAGGTACGGACATGACTGTAACTGTGTGATGACCATGAAGGCAAGGACTTGGTTGTAACTGTGTCTGATGACCATGAAAGCAAGGATATGGTTGTAACTGTGTGTGATGACCATGAAGGAAAGGATATGGTTGTAACTGTGTCTGATGACCATGAAGGTAAGGATATGGTTGTAACTGTGTGTGATGACCATGAAGGCAAGGATATGGTTGTAACTGTGTTTGATGACCATGAAGGTAAGGATACAGCTGTAACTGTGTCTGATGACCATGATGGCAAGGATATAGCTGTAACTGTGTGTGATAACCGTGAAGGCAAGGATATGGTTGTAATTGTGTGTGATGACCATGAAGACAAGGATATCGTTGTAACTATGTTTGATGACCATGAAGGTAAGGATACGGCTGTAACTGTGTCTGATGACCATGATGGCAAGGACATAGCTGTAACTGTGTGTGATGACCAGGAAGACAAGGATATGGTTGTAACAATGTTTGATGACCATGATGGCAAGGACATAGCTGTAACTGTGTGTGATGACTATGAAGGCAAGGATATGGTTGTAACTGTGTCTGATGACCATGATAGCAAGGTAACTGTGTGTGATGACCATGAAGGCAAGGATATGGTTGTAACTGTGATGACCATGAAGGTAAGGATACAGCTGTAACTGTGTCTGATGACCATGATGGCAAGGTAACTGTGTCTGATGACCATGATGGCAAGGTAACTGTGTCTGATGACCATGATGGCAAGGTAACTGTGGCTGTAACCATATCTGATGACCATGATGGCAAGGTAACTGTGTGTGATGACCATGATGGCAAGGATCTGTTTGTAGCTGTGTGCTTATCTAAAACTGATGGAGTTGCCACATTCCACCTGCAGAAGATGTTCACTGAGGTAGCATGTGTAAATGTCACAAGTATAACTCGAAATGCTCCCCATATCAGACATTTAGCATAGTTATCATTTGCCAACTTAACACATTACACTCCATGCATTTAGTCCTGCCTATTTTGCTGACACCTGTAAGGAGCAATAGGATATCCAATACAATGGTCCCCCTCATGAATGGCCCCCTTGACCAGTGGCCACCCACTCTTTGTGGCCAGAATCCCTTGGCACCGATGAGTTTGTGTTCAAAGTACTCCTCAAGAAAGGCCACCCCTCTAATGAGACCAGTGGCCAACATAATAGTGCACAGATGTAAAATTTACCCCTCACAAGGAGCCACATTTATTATTAATATGTGTCCAGAACCAATATTTAAATACAGTAAGGTAAGTAATCCAATTATTTTTCCCGATGTCTGTTTCCAGATGTCAGGTTTTCATTACTGAAAGAAGTGTTGGTTCAAGTACATGTACTACTAAGGTTATTATATCATTAACGCTGATGTTTGCAGGAAATGGGGTCAGCAATGTTTTGATAGAGCTTTGGCCTTCACACAGCTGGTTTTTATATATTTTATTAAATTGCCGATTAGAACTGACGTAATTGTCAAGATCATAACATGGTCAGATAGAAAGATAGAAATAGGGTCTGCAATGTTTTGAGAGAGCTTTGGCCTTCACACAGTTTTTGCTTTTTTTTTTAAATTGACGATTACGACTGGACGTAATTGTCAAGATCATAACATGGTCAGATAGAAATGTGGTCAGCTCTGTTTTGATAAAGCTTTGGGCTTCACACAGCAGATTTTTTTTTTTTTAAATTGACGATTATGACTGGATGTAATTGTCAAGATCATAACATGGTCAGATAGAAATGTGGTCAGCTCTGTTTTGATAAAGCTTTGGGCTTCACACAGCAGATTTTTTTTTTTTTAAATTG
>JAECUM010095327.1:0-16016 GCA_016617855.1 Megalonaias nervosa | reverse complement strand
TATATATATATATATATATATATATATATATATATATATATATATATATATATATATATATATATCAGTCTCGTTCTGTACATAACAGTCCCGCTCTATACACAACAGTCTCCCTCTACACGTAACAGTCTCTTCTATACTGATAAAAGTCTTGATCCATGCAAAACATTATCCTAAATATATAGCTGTCTCTCCACGATTATCTCTTGGATATCACTCCAAGCCATGGACATTGTATTAAATCGTTACTGAAGGTCGGTAATGTGTGCTAAAATATATTACTCAGGCCATGTGGAGGTAAAGGAGTATTGTTATTCTCATTTATTATTATTATCTATCGATACAAAATGTTGCTGGACTGAATAGTTGCATTATATTATAAAGTTACGGAAGGCCGGTAAAATCTCATCTGACGCTGCACACGCAAAGTATTCTTCAAACTCACGCCAAGCCTTTAACAGGCAATGCATTCTTCAAGTCACATAATACCTTGTACGCACAAAGTTTTCTTAAAAGTCATACGAGGCCTCCTACGGGCAAAGTATTCTTCGAAATCACACACGTACCTGTACACGCAGATAATTCTTCCATAACACATTAGACCCTGGACGCACAAAGTATTCTTCAAAATCGCATCAGGCCCTGTAGATACAAAGTAATCTTCAAAATCACATCCGGCCTTCTACATGCAAATAATTCTTCAAAATCACAGTAACCATACAGGCGAAGTATTCTTCAAGCTCACACCAGGCCCTGCACATAGAAAATATTATAATTCTAGGACGGAACAGAAATAAAAAGCTGATCAAACATGATCAACATAATTCCTTATTCAGAATGGCAACGGATTTGCATATCAATGGTTATCAAAATCAAAAAAAAAAGTACCAGGTGTCACGTAATCTAATCATCCCTTGCATAGTATGCTTCCACGATACAAACCTGGACATGTACGTTTTTTGCGTTGCGTAGTCTCTGAACAGGTAATTAATAAGGCGATGAAACCATCTGGATTTTGCTCTCCTCACAACAACACATTCAATACAGAAATTGTCAGTCCATCGAACGTCTAATCTATACATATTATTTGCATCGATACCCTTGCACTGGTTGACTTTGTAAAGATCCTTATGTTCTAAATATGTTTAGGCTTTGTCTAATTAATAGATAGCAGTCATTTGTCACCTTCTTTGGGTCAATCTAATGTCGCCAATATCTCCCATACCAGTAATGCCTAATATAGCGATGGGTGTTATCATTCTTTAGAGTTTGCCTTTCCTGAATAGTTCAACCATCTTATCATTTGGTTTTACTTAATACAATGTTTTGTTTTGATTTATAATGCTGTTTTCATACAAACTGAACCATTGTTCAAGTTGAGAATTACAAAGAGGAAATGAGAATGCATCAAATATTCACTGATCGATATAAAATTTGATCAAATGTACAAATAACAACTCCGAATATATTGCTTGTATCTAGTAGATTTTTTCGTCTTGTGTAATGTGAAATTAAGGGGTGATGCTAACAATACTCAGGTTAACAGTCCGGGCAAAACGATTGCGAGATTCTGAAGTATTTATTACTGTAGTGGCGATATTTTCAAGTTCGATGACTGTAGCGTATCATGACGTATAACTAATTTTGTTTGCCTAAGAAAGTTATAACAAATAAAGAAAAAATAAGTATGATGGAATATCAAATAATAGCTGAAATCAACTAGCGAGAGCAGGAATTGCTCGACACAAAAAAGCTCTTTATTTTGCAATCGAAAGCCATGTGTTCTTTAGTTTCTTCGTTTAATCTAAATTTAAATACTAACCTAGTTATCATTTTAAATGTCATTGTCATTGTCAATTCACTTTTCATGAATATACCATATTAAAACTCCAGAGTGAATGGACACAGATTTAATAATTGTGCAATGAGGTTTTTAATTTTACATTTGGTCATTTTTGTCCACAAATTAAATGCAAAGATGGCAGTTAAAATGATCCAATAATGTTCTGCAGGACAGATATTTAAAATTCGAAGTGTATAATATATGACATAGTCCTGTACATTTTCCTGTTAAATGTCAATGAACTCTTACTTTGAGTTCGGTTAGTTTTGCCTCAATAACTAAAGCCACATTTACTGAGTTAAATGATTGTTCTGATTCCTCTGTAAACGCCATGTGTTGTGGTCGATAAACAAATATAGCAATCTTAAATAGAGCACCCTGAAATAAGCTAATATAATATGTGAAACTATATATTACTGGTTTATATCTCCTGTGAATTGGTTTGTAATACAAAAACAACATATAAGTTTATAGCTGTCTTGTTTGGTTATCTATCTATCTATCTATCTGTCTATCTATCTATCTATCTATCTATCTATATATATATATATATATATATATATATATATATATATATATATATATATATATATATATATATATATATATATATATATATATATCGCTGGTAATATGATTCTGTGAAATTTACATTAAATAAACACGTGATGTAACAGCAATATTGCATTTTTAAAATATGTTTTGAACTCGATTATGAACTTAAGGTATTTTATTTATATAGTTTTCTCTACTGCAATATATCACTTTGTATTCTCAAATATAATGTTTGTATAAATTCATGAATGTCATTAGATATATATTTCCCCTTAAATGTTTGCCTAGTTGTGATGATACCACGTTGATATGGGGTACTTTCAATTTGCATAGTGTTTAGGACCACCGCATTGAATTATGACTAACATGTCATATTGTTCCCTGTCTGTCTGTTCTGATGTTTGTCTCTCTCTCAGCATGTTACATAGGTTTGTTTTATCTTTGAGTTTCATCTGGGGCAGATCTGCCTCCACCCATTACCAATATCTTGTATGCAATGATTATATATATATATATATATATATATATATATATATATATATATATATATATATATATATATATATATATATATATATATATATATATATATATATATATATATTCACGTATAGTTTCATGGTCTATATTTGCAATCGCTTGAGGCATGTAACATAAATTCTGAAGAAAACTGTACACTATCCGTCTTTTATAAAACAAGCTTTCCTGTTTACAATATATTCAGGCTAAACTGAAGATGATCTCTTGTTTAGTTAATATTTATCTCATTTTCATTTGTGAAAAGCGGAATAAACGTGTATAACATACTCGATTTCACCGCATTTTAATACAACAATATGTGTCCTTGCTGGCACGTGGACAACGAATGTTGGGCTTTACGGTTCCCGATCTGAATATTTGCGAACCGACAGTTTATTTAACCCACCAGAACCTTTGTCTTTCTCATGTATGTTCTTGTGAACAATACTTTTTCGTAGGTAGGTGCTTCGTTTATAATGTATTTTTGCAACATATGTTCACCATATCCTATTCATTTTCAAGATTCTTTTATATACAGTAGATACAAATAAATACGTTATTTGATGGATGCTTTAGTTGATATATTTTGCATCGATGTTTAGATTATAAAGGTCTCACACAAGCCCATGATATCATATTAAGGACGTATTCGAAGCTTGTATTCTCTTGGGAAGCCTGGATGTACATAAATATATATGGCCCGTATTATTTTTTGGTAGCAATCGAAATCTTGTGCATACTTTAATGTATTTGGAACTCTTTCTGTAACCTATGGCAACGTGTACTTATTTTAATACTGATAACCTTTGGTAATAAAACGTTTGATGTTTTCCCCTTTATTAAGCCTTCTCATCGCCCACAAGAATAATGACGTTGAAAACTTTACTGACTTAAGACTGTGAAATAACTGCTAAATAAGACTTCAGATGATATATCTCTGCATCATTTTTTCAAACAATGCAAGAAAAAATTACATTTTGTCTAGGCAAAATGTAATATAAGTATACTTACTCGTACCTGATTAATAATTTTATTAACTACGAGTGAATATAATTTGAAGTTTCTTCAGCAACGAGACTGAGTGAAATATACATTTATGACATACATTGCCATGCCCCCAGAAATTATCAACTCTCTGATTTTAGCTCATAACATACAAAACGAATCAGATCATTGTGTCAGCATAGTCGAGGTATTCGGGAACAAAATTATGCTTGCACATTTGAGAACCTACATTTTTATGCTTCTTGTATGATATTATTATAATACATTCCTGCAATATCTCTTTCAGGTTAGTATAGCAAAACGAGAGGCTGAACAAAAAACAAAGCCGGAACATTGCCATTGAATGTGTACATAACTTGAAAGTATATTTCAAATCATTGAATCGGCATATACTAATGAAGATCAGTCTGCTTCCTCTGTCGCTGCCGTCTCGAACTCGTCTGTATTTGCAAACGATGGTCATAATATCACTGGCGATCTCTACTATTGATTATACACCACAGGTCCGATCATTTTGCACCGATGTTGCAAAGTGTATATTAGTCAGTATGTGCTTATATCCGACATTATTTGAAAGTGAATGGTAAAAATAAAAATTTTATTATAGTCAACACTACAGTGCACAAGTTTTTAATCAATTTAATCCATTGTTTTGTTAATAGGAAATTGGCTCCATGTTTTCAGTTAAGTAGGCAAAGTTTACACTACTTGTTGAAGACGCATGTCTCAACATATGACCATCGAATTGTTCCTTGCTGGTTCCTGAAATCCCGTTTCTTTGTAGTGTAGGTTGACAATCAATTCTGCCTCTACATTAAGCATGGTCAAATCACGTGTATGAATAGATGGGTCCTGATGTGATTAGAAAAAGGAGCATCGCAGGCTTGCAATATTAAAGATTTTGTAGATTCATTTCCACCAATTCTAGCTTTATATATTTATAAAAACACACTCATACACACAGAAAATATGTAAAATAGTAGTGAATATGTAGCACAAATTTATATTGTTGACCATGGACTCTCATTTGTGGCATTATGGATTGATGGCGATAAGGCAAGGGAGATAACACATCTAAATGTCATCCTTGCGTTTTGTTAAGACAGATTCGTTCTGAAGAAGAAAAAGGGCTAGAAACGAACGTGATCGTTGGAACGAGATACCTCTGTAGAATATTTTGGTTTTCAATCAAGTAAGCGTTTCTAATATAGCATTTATATATAGTTATGAAAATACACCACATATTAGATTGCCATATCATTCAGTAAGACACACCATATATTCGACTGACCGATATTTCAGTCAAACAAGAATGTGAGGAAGGAGACTTTATCAGCAAGACAGCTGAGAGAGAGAGAGAGAGAGAGAGAGAGAGAGAGAGAGAGAGAGAGAGAGAGAGAGAGAGAGAATAGATCACGACTTCAAATGAATATGGCTGATTCCTGTTCCATTACCGCTTTTCCGGGATGCTATAGCGGGGTGTAGAGAATATGATTAGTTATTGATCGACTGCTGTTTTTGAACTAGCGAATGTAATATGTTAGCACGTTAAAGAGGTTCAAGAACAGTTAAACCAGAATTAATTTTATTTCATAATTGCAATATAAATTAATAATATTTTTTCAACGGTTCTGGTATCAACTACCACAGGCAAGCAATTCGTAGTGACCTCACTACACGAGGCATTGGGTGGCTGTCTGCTATTTCGGAAGGTCGTGACTGAACTGATTGCGATTTGGTTATATTTTGCCAGATCATCGTATATGGATTGGAGACCAAACCCTCCGACTCGGATTATTTTCTCTGTTGGTTATCGGCCTGTGAAAAAGGAAAAATATGCAGTATTATCAATCATATGGACATTGTTGTTTACCTGTTCACTCAAATTAACAAACAATATATAGAAAGCTATCCCTTAGCAATCGTTCACACGCTAAGGACTTCATCAGCAGACTGATTTAATCTCTTCTTCCTGTTGACATCACACGATGGAATGGTAAGCGATGCTAACAGATTGTCCCAGATATGTGGAAGGTTGTAACGGCAACGGTCCCTGTTCAGCGTCGGTTTGTGCGCACGCATGTAGTTCGAGTCTTTAAACCCCGCTCAAAGCAGCCTTGCTCTCGATCTAAGATTTTTATTCAATTCAAAGTTACGATATGGCAAGCCAGTAATTGTAGCTCTGCCCTGATACTTCAGAGATGCTTGAATTTGGTCTTCTATGTTCATTAAACCTCGTTACATCCTGACGCATATCTGGGACAATTTATTAACATCACTCACCCTTCCATCGAGTCATGTTAATAGTCAGAAGAGATTCAATCAGCCTGCTGATGAAGTCCTTACCGTGAGGACGAAAGCTTCTGGTTAGCATTCTCTACATTGTCTGTGTATGCAATTGACCAGTGAAAAAAAAAATTGTCTAATATGACAGTTGATCCATATATTGATTTACCTTCCTACTACCCACATCGTTTACCGTGTACTTATCTTATCTCTCTCTCTCTCTCTCTCTCTCTCTCTCTCTCTCTCTCTCTCTCTCTATATATATATATATATATATATATATATATGCTTAGCAAGGCTGAAGCCATTTGAGATCCGAATCACTCAATGAGCTTCGAGCGAGTCAACATGAACATAGTTCCGCTCATGCTATTTAAGATACACGCAAGTATTAATCATTCAAATTCAAATTGCATCCCCTACTCTAGAAGACCAATCTATCTGGCCAAAAGTGTCAAATACCCTAAAGGAGAAATTTGTTTCACAAACTTACTTATATATATCTACGTTTCCCTCCTCCATGGCTTGTAGTAGAGATTCTAATAAATCTTGTAGTACAGATGCTAATGTAACAACGGCATCATTCGCATCGTCGCCTCTGCGATCACTAACAACTGGAAAAGAATGCATATGCAAGGACATACAAACACATTGGGCAATGCATCTTAAGCATGGCGTAGCAAGGGGAGGCTGCCATAGTAGGGAATCCAGCTGCGATGTCGAAGATACACCGTCTATTCTACTGTACAAGTATGCTAATTATGAAGGAACATATTGATATTATTTAAAACTCTGCCTGCTTTCATAGATATTTGATTTCAAAATTATTTGGCTCACAGAGAATAGCCATTACGATGTCATACTCAACATATCTTATCTGTCCTGTAGGGACCCCCAGAATGTGTCAAATTTTACCATTATTGTAATATAAGCAAACTAGTCATATCCATATACTTTTCGCATCATTTTAAAATTGCCAGGAAAACAGAAGAATCCAATTTATCTCGGAAATTACGGGCAATATATTATATTTTTTTAAACAATCGATAATAATAGCAAATCATTTCTTGAAAACAAATGCAACATGCACTGACTGAAATAGTAATTAACCTAAGTATCAACGTATGCAGACAATATCTGATATTAATATATCATTCCCCTATTCTTTTATTAAAATGTTCAACTTAAAGTCCCTTCTACCAATGAATGTTTTCTGATGAAAGCCGTTTTTCACACGCGTGTGTTGCACACATGTATCCCCAATGTCTCAACTGCATATGCGACCCACAATAAATAAATTAAATAAAATTAATGCTGGCGTTGTCCCTGTTGGAAGAGTGAGCCCCATGTCATTTCATTTCAATAAATGTTTTCTTGAAAACAAATAGAGGCTGACAGAAAATTACACAGCTAAGATAACAGTTACAATTTTTTAATTTCCTTTGCTAAAACGTTTCATAGAAAGGTCAAAAAAATTATGTCATTATCCTTTGTACAATTAGGACACTCCCACCTCACCTCACCTCCTCTATCTACAAAAAGTCAGCTCGTTCCGAAATGGCTTTCGTTTCCAAGTTGTAAATCGTTTTAGGGAGTTCATTTCATAAAAGTTACACCTGTGCGTTGCCTGATGTGTCTGTAAAAAATTCAACACGTAAATGTACTCAACCCACTTAAACATATTTCTGGTAAATAAGTCGCCTTGCACGAAACTCTAGTAAATCAAGTGTGCTACTGTGTCAGTAAAATAATCAAGTTAGTAAATGTATAGGAGGTTCTATTTGCTTTATGTCTCCATTTATATCTTGCAAGTCGGTATATAAAAAGCGCACAAACATCTACAGTCGTATACTAAATACGGATCTAGAGTATCCCTTTCATCTTCTGATTTCATTATGTTTGTTTTTCCAACAAAGAGGCATGATTATTATTGGGATTCGCAAGTCTAAGATGTTTACAAATTTTAAGAAGAAAGGAAAGGTGTAATGAAATATGTTTTGAAACCTTCCAAAGGAGCAGCGAACTCACAAATGTTAACGCTGATTAGATGCAACTGACTGATCTCTTCTACTACCGATTAGTTAATGGGGAAACGGGTTTACACGATATTGTCTACGTGAATGAAGGATTAAGTAATTGTACTTACGAGATGGGTTCAAATCTTGGCGTTCTTGCAAAAACAAACCTTTCAGTGATTGTGAACATATAGACATTGAAGTTCTAAATTTTCTTTGTACCAGTGATAGCCATTTCATTTTGCCAACTATATCAGCTGCATGACTTGTAAGTCCCGTCTGTTAACTCAAAACAAACCACATATCTCCGACTCTAGTTTCCTGTCGAGCGTTTTCTGCCAAGGATATGTCACTTTAGCCAATACTTTGGTGCATAAATATTGTCTAGGTTGACTTTTGCAGGGAAGCTCTTATTTAGCTCTTTTAAAAATATCATGGTATTATTTGCTACTCTGTTAAATTCATTGATTCTCCCACTAATATCTGTAGTCTCCAATATTTAAGATGGTACCAGCTTTAAATTCCACGCTATGTAGTTGTTTTCAAAATATGTATACCATGGATTATAGTAGTCATGAGTGTTGGGTAAGACTTGGAATATATATATATATATATATATATATATATATATATATATATATATATATATATATATATATATATATATATATATATATATATATATATATAACTATATAACTCCAATGAGTACAAAAATGAGTTGAACAATGAAAACCGTCTTTTGAGGCTTAAGTCTCATAACAACATTCCTATATCTAGCTTTGTGGATAATTTCACTCACATACCTACTAACAAATATATGCAGACAATATAATACATTCAAACCAGAAAGAGACGGAGAAATTTAAAGGCAGTAAAATAAAAGAAATGAAAGATGGAAAAGGAAATAAAGAAATACGAGCGGATAAGGCGACAGCACACAAGACCAAAAGCAACAGCAAAACGGCGGGATTCCTCATCATTAGAAATTAGTGATGCTCTGTTCCACGCCAGCCTGCGTGAAGATCATGGATTGATCATTCCCTCACTATTTATACGACTCTTGATGGGGCGTGGTCGTCGAGAGGCAAGAAATGGCCGATGAGAATATATTTCATTAACAAACCGACCGCGCTAAAGAAATAGATAGACCCGATTCGCACTGACAGCTACGTATGTCCAATAGAGAAAAACAGCGGTATTAAGTACCTGAGTTGTGCTTATTTCGTTCAGCCCTCCAGGTAACTTTTCTCTTTTTTATACGTGTCTACCGCGGGTGAGAAAGCAGATAACCACATGCTGAACTATAACCTAAGTTGTGCTTATTTCGTTCAGCCCTCCAGGTAACTTTTCTCTTTTTTATACGTGTCTACCGCGGGTGAGAAAGCAGATAACCACATGCTGAAACTATAACCTAATTTTCATGCAATTTCAAGGCGTACATCACTTACTAGTTATCATGAGGTCATAAGATTTTGTTTGCAGACATAATAGTCTTAGTCGTATTATCTAAGCTTATCTAACAGTTCAACTTCCATAATCAAATTATAACTACTAGTGTATTAGTCATGACTAAAAATAATACATTAATAAGGGTTGAGGCATTTATGTATCTACGAAATGAGAACAAGAACAACAGCCGAAAATACGAAACATTGGAGCCGACAGCGCTTATGCTTTTGAAATTCTAATTTGAATAATCTTCCAGAGTCTATTTTATTCAGCGTTACGATTCGTAAACCCGTTCCCTGTTATCAGCGACGTAATTATTTTCACTTTCAGAATGCAAGATAAACAGAAACGATAATTCTTTTAGTGATTCCTTATAACTATTTCACACAAATCTATCACTATAAATAAAGCTGAAATCATATGAAATTATAGAGTAAAAGAAAAGATCGTAGTAAAGCTAAACTATCTATAGAACATTTATTAGTAGTGTAATGATTTTTACACCATAATAAAAACAAGCCCCTCCAACCCATATTTGTGCTTTCCGACCAAAAATGAGCAAATGCTTGATTAAAATGGGCCATTGCAATGTGCAACAATTTAACTGCACAGACAGTCCTGCATTCCAACACTCACCAGTTTTGCCAAAGAAAACAATGCAGGCTTTACAAGTCAATCTTGAGACTTCTGGCTTCAGCAATGTTTCAGCAGATGTTATTCAAGGTGAGGGTCATTTTTCGAGCAAGGGATTTCACTAAAACTGGACATGATTATCCATTCGAAAGATCGAACTGAGTAGAAAGCAAGAATATCGTTTGCTATTAAAACACGTGCCATACGCATTCCCACTGTTATTAAAAATGAATAGCCTTCTCTAAACAGTGTCTACCCATTTCTTATGTATAACGCTCTACCCTGTATTACTTCATAACGAATCCAAAAATACTGAGTTGCATTGAAGAGTCTAGTGAAAGAAACCTTCGAACTATCAAAAAAGTGAATGTCTTGTTGACAAACGGTTCTGATATGAAAGGAAGTAACTTGTAAGTATAAGAAAAAAATGATCATGAACTTTATCTAAATTGGGTAAAATTTTCGCGTAGATAAATACCCAGCCATGATCCTTTAATCCTATAATAAATGTATGAATGTTATGAGCTTACTGATAAGTAGGTTTTCTTAAAATGTTTTGTACCATACTATGTTCATTTAGGTTTCTTACTGTCTTTCTTTAGCAATGCATATCGCTAGTGTTCACTTACGAAAGGAAGAAGTTCATCACACATATCCAAATGGTTTTGCAAACATGACAGTGTCAACACGATAAATCTGAAACTTCCAAAGCATCACATAACATATTCAACTGATTGGATTAATAGGATTGTATATTTCATTACTTAATGTTGTTTATAACGTCATTTATTTCAGAGCCACAATGGCAATGACAATACTATTCTACAATTATAATCTTCACTCCCAAATGGCTTATGCTAATCATCGGAGAGAAAGCTTGATCTGTCATCCAAATTATAATGTGCCTGATGTTTTAATGATAGCACCATACCCCTACTATTAAGGGCATGCATGCATATTTATTTGGAGGCTTTCGCTCTCTAACAAGACACTGCTGATACTGAAACCTCTTCGTGAAATGATAAACAGGTACGGTGACGTAAGGAGATTATAAAGAATAACATTCTGAGGGTAATACAATAAAGAGGAACTTATTAACTTGCCAGAATAGCAGATAACTGAGGTAGACAAATAATGCAAATCTCATGAATAGGAATGGGAATATGGCTGTTGTTGGTGTTGTTGTTACTTTGGGTTTAAAACTATCTCTCAGTGCAAAATAGGATATACATGGCGGCTAGTATAACTGGTGAAATAATTATCTGGGAGAACTCCGAAAAGAAACAACGACCCAACGTAAGCTATTGGCATCTTTTTCAGGTAATCAGAAACTCGAACCCACGTGGACAAGGGTGTGATGGCAATTATCGGTAAACGGGAATGCTTTTGACCACTTGGCCACCCTTCAGCAGAGGAAGATTGCATCTTAGGTTTGTACATGGCATGCATATAGCTCCACATTGAGCAGATTGTTGCACAATCTTTGTCATGTTCTCTCTCTCTCTCTCTCTCTCTCTCTCTCTCTCTCTCTCTCTCTCTCTCTGCAAACGTTTACTCCTCAAGTTGTTAAGAACAGAACAAAACGACACATTGTGTACGGTACAAAAGAAAACAAATACGATACGTATCTTATATGTGGAACATATAAGTGCAGAAGTTAATGGAAACCTTCGTTTTGCTTCTTAAATAACGAATGCTTTATTTCACAGGTGCGGGCACGAATGTACACAATTATACATGACAAAGCGTCGCAACAGTCCAAAATGTATTGGTAAAGTTGTTTTGGGTGAGGGAGTATTCTCTGTGTCATACATCTAAAATCTGAATAATTGTAACTGCCTTGTTTGAAAAGAAAATCTGTACAAGCCATGACATGAAGCAATACCCTCGAGCTGCGCCTGCTGATGAGATGTTTAGTTCAAAGCTAGCAAAGGTTTTTTGAAATGCAATAAGGTTGACTTTAACAATAGTGTTCCTTGTTTGACAGCAGTGAATACGCATATTAGTTTGTTAATTACCAAACTTGCATCTAGCAAAGGGTATGACAGACTATTTTAGTTTATCTACATAAGACAGTCGTCATTGGATCTCTAGGCCGAACGAAAATACAATATGCCTTTCTACCTTATGAGCGTTCGTGATCTTTTGGTGGGTGAACCAAACGTAAAAGCAGAGAAGCAGCTAAGAATATGAAACTCTTATGCCCATAATATATTCATATTTCATGTTTTAATTACACTTCAAAGTAGAAGTCAATTGTACCTTGTAACCAATATGGTGAATCGTTGCGAAATATAAAATAGTATTATGGATTCTGATGTATCAACAAAGGATCTGATGTATATATTAGCAGCGCCAAATGTTGTTCCAAATTTGAGTTAGTTTCATTATCCTGCATTGCATATTATATAACACAATACTACCGACAATGTTTTTGTAATAAGTGTCTAGTATGCAGAAAGGTAAATAATTTGTAAGGTATTAACCGAAAACTGGGTCAGCCAAAATCGTCATTTTCATGAAATCATTTGCAGATCGTAGAAGCATTTCATTCTCAAACATGACATCAGCAAACAAACTGCAGTTTCCAGATACTAATGATAACGCCACAAGTAGAGTTTTAAACCGGTATCATATTGACATAACTGGTCATTTATTGAACATGTGGTAGATACTGCCATCATAGAAACATATTTAAACCGTATTGCCAAATGAGGTTTACTAACAGATGGAAACAAGTAATAGTGTTGACGATTGCATTAAACTCAGTGTATGGTTATTGTAGAGATATTGTCCCTATAACTAAAAGTGTTATGTATTCATTGATATGTCGTCATGCTGAGATGAATAACTGCGCAAAAAGATGTCTGAAGATGATTGAGTTATGATTGAATATATATCCTTCTTGATGCCTAAAGTAAATCCATCAACGATCTTTTCAATGGGATTAGATAGAAAATTGGCATTATTACAACAAACGGTAATATTCTGAGCAAATACATGTATACAGCGAACATAATACTCATGATGTTGCATTTTTCAACTATATGGATATCAATGACAAATGAAAGCGTCTCACTTTATTGCAAACTGGTGTGATGTTTGTTGGTGCCATTGTTAGACAAATACTTGTGTCAGGTCATGTAAACATATCGAAAGATTATTCATATGTAATTTTACACCAGCGAACATATACATCGATCGTGAATTATAAGATATTCTAGATGCAGGGAATAAATATAACGATAATGGCATTTTAATTTCAACATCCAGATTTATATTACATGGAGATTAAGCAAATATTCAAATCTGATTATAACAGAATCATTTTGCCCAATGGAATGGGCATGAACCACAACTTAACATGTGTAGGTCCACTTCAAAATTATTTAAAATTTAACTATTTAGTCGTATAATTATAGTCTTGTATATGCACCAGATTATATTTTATGAAGATGAGTGTGTGACCAGCGATAGTTACTTGCGGCTCTTTCTGGGAGGGTTCACGTAACACATTCAAATTGGCATAAGGCGTAGGCGCGCCAGGCCTATCCACGAGCCCTGGGGCAAGGGATAAGGGATGGTTAAACCAGCCTGTGACCGTAGACGACCCAGGGTTTTATTGGGATTTTAATAACGTCCACGTAATGGTTTATGCGTACTGTAAAATATTTTCTGAAACAATTGTGAAGTCGTAATCGTTTCTGTTACCCGGCGATACCGTTTGCTACCCAACATTATGTTCAGAAAATGACTGCAAAACATTCACCAGCATAAACAATGAAAATGAAACATTTTTCCAGTAGGCAAGCTTAAAGGCTTGCACCAACATTGGGCTATTATTCCGATTAACACGCTGTTTTAGTTGCTGCTTCTACTGAAAGTCCGATCCACACAAAACTCCAACGGAACGAACAGACCACTTCTTCAATACACCAACTAAAACGCCTGGAATTCGACCTGTTCCTCGTCAATTGCATGCCAAAAGTATGGACAGATGGAGAACAGCATGTTTGGTCCATATAGCTGGACGTGTCTCTTAATATAAATCATTTGCTAGAGGCTATTCAATAATGTGATTTGTCGCATACAATTAAGTACGCCAAGGTTTCTAGCAATGCTTCGAAATCCCGTCCCTTGCATAGCAAAGCTTGATGTTGAACTCTATTGCGGCAATGCTAGAGTTAAGCTGGTTTGAAAGTCATCTTGCTAGGTCCAGACGTCCAGACAGTTGCAGTCAAAAAGCAGGATAAAAGGTCCATGTGCTAGATTCGCGAGACAGGACCACTACAATGGTAGCAGTATGAAAATCACCTATGTCGAGTGGTCATTAACTGACCTCAGCGAGGATATCAGAGACCTGCTCGCTGTCTTGTTTCAGTCGGTTGATAGCGCACAATATTTCTTGCACGGTCTACACTTTACATGTCTTTGTTGTTTTCTTATTGCACGTTATAGCCAGTACAGGGCTCAAGGCACTAATTCAACTCCCATAGTAAACATATGGAAACACCATCGTATCCACAATTCAATAAATTAAAATTTCTGGGTGCTGATGATCAGAACTATATTTATCCATGCACAACTAACCTTGGTGCAAGCTTCTGTGTGGTGAACACCATATGAGCCGAGGCATTGTTTTCATCTACATGTGCATGAAACACATGTTATCGATTCTGCACCAAATGAATCAGGTGCTACTTTCATAACTGAGTGCTCCTATGTAAAGTCTATAAAAATACTAAAATTGCATCAATATAATTTTTTCTACAATTTTGAATTACAGATAGGATAAACTCTCAAAAGATATTTTCACTAAAATGTTGCTTGTTGTTATTAACCTATTATGGACCACCAAACCTCTATTATTTGTTAACCCATTTCTATACTGGTTCACAGTTCTTCCATATAATTAGTACTCTGTGTCCTATAATCAAATTTAATTTTTTTGAGAAAAAGATGTATTTTATTCATTGATTTTGGAGCATAAATGTAAGAAAGAATTGGCCATGATTGGGCAAAGACAATTGTTTAATGGCATGTTATGTGAAACTACTGTGTATAGCTAAATTGCATCCGCATTACATGTTGCTGTTTTGTATTGTACTTATTAGTAATTTATTCTTGTTATTAAAATAATTGTTTTCTGCATTTGTATCTTAATGTTATCTTTATATGGCATGCGTGCTACACAAAAGAAACACAAACCTGCTGACATCAGCAAGCATGACATCACAGGGTATCAAATTATATGACGCTTTGTTTTTTCATCTCTCACTGGCTATAAGTCAAGTTGTAAATGTTTTAAATTTCAAAATTGCATTTCTTTTCTTGCTGACTTTCACAGGAATAAGATACAGTGCATCTCTATTCCTGTCATTCAAATAAGTGTGCCACATGATAGATCAAAATGATAAGGGGCCGTTGCCCATCTGTGACTAAGACAAATACACACACCCGTGAAGCATCAAGAGATGATGACATTCAAAAACTATTTAAACTATCAACACATGTGATTCATCACCCACAAACCTTAACAAAAAGGTATAAAAGCCAAAGAAAAGTTCGATAAGCGTTATTATACTGAAGAATCAAATAACTGAGTGCTACTTTTTAGTATAAAACTATGAGAAAGGGTAAGGAAGCAAATAATAGACGGAGCCATTTCTTCAAGCCTGGTAATGTTCCCCACAACAATCGGAAAAATG
>JAECUM010095325.1:0-12845 GCA_016617855.1 Megalonaias nervosa | reverse complement strand
ATATTGCTGCCTCCATTTTCAGGCAGAGTGTGTATAAAGCGATTATTAATTTACACAAAACAATTAGTGAGTTTCCCTTATTCACCGAGAGATACGACTTCAAATCGCGTCCACATTCTCCTAGCGTTGTTGAGCTACGTACGATACGTTGGTTTCTTATAACTTTCGCAATGTAATGAAATATGTCAACGGGAGAAGAATCAAATCGCCATAGTGGCAGTACCACTTTAGGAAACCTTTTTCTTTTTCAAAGTAATTGGAAGTATATCTGCCCTTGCATAAGTTCTTTAAACCTGTATTTCCATATTTAGACCCAGGTTTTCTTCTCTCTTTCCCCTATCCTTCTTCTATTTCTCCACGCCAAAATGATGAGATCTTAAAATGTGTCAACATTATTGACCCTCCAGTAGAAATGTATATCATCAATGAAAAGATGCCATCAAGAATTCATAATAATGAACACAGATCATTAAAAAGTATGCTTGAGATATTAATTGTTGTAGTTTGTTTTCTACATGATTCATACTAATTGTCAGTTACTGAACTTGCATGACCTGTTGATATTCGATATTCTTTCATCCACACAATATTGTACACCTGTAACACTCAACGACAAATGGTACATATTATTAAGAAAATTTCTTGATTGAATATAGTAAAAAAATAAGGCGTAGATCGGTGTCTTTTACAAATCGAATTGTAGTGACAATCCAAATTAAGTTGTAGCGTCTCTTATCAAATCAGATTTCAGGCATGCCAACACACACAAATTCACATCTGAATACAGAGATAAACGCAAATAACAACCAAAATCCTTTCAAGTAAAGTCACAATCATTACCATCTGTTGTTTAAAGATGTTACCCTGTGAAGCATATTGGTGTGTACCAACATATGGCTCTAATCCACTCAACCAGCAAATTTCACTATATCAATACGCGCTAGTAATATGTTAACGAAAATAAAAGCCTCGTCGTTTTCGCTTGAAAACATTCATTAATTTGACAAAATACAAAATTTCAAGCTTTTTATGTAGAATGTACTAAGTTTGTAAAAGGTCGCTGTCCTAAAATTATTGTAAAATGTCGGGGCTTCTTTATATCGATGTAGTAATGCGGCCGCTAATCACGCTGACACAGAATGGAGAAACAAATCCATGCAAATCGAAGAACGAACCAACAACATACAATTAACGTTTTGAAATGAAGTATGCAGAGAACTCATAGATATAATGAACACGCTTGCTTTGCCATTGTTTACTATCTAATTTGAAAACCGTGAACATTTCTGCAATGGGAGAAATACACTTTATATTGTAACAGTAGGGGCATGCGAGAATTTGAATCAGACAAATACCTGACCCTTGCATATAGCCAAACTAGGGAAAACCACAGGAAAAAGTTCCAGTTAAAGTCAGCATCGACAAATTATTTTAAGTTCAGCTTCTTCCCATGTACAATAGGGACTTGGAACAAATTGCCATCATTAATTGCAGAAGCTCCTGACTTGGAATCTCACAAGCAGGAGTTTTCCAAAATCACATTCTAATGAACTAGTCAGCTAAAAGTAAGACCTAGTGATTCTCAGTGCTATGCCGGTTGAGGCTCATTATCTCATCGCCGCTACGGTAGCCGGACTAGTCTGAGTATTAAGGGACGAAAACGTTCACTGACACTCTTTTACTTATTTCTGCCTTTCCTCTCATTACTCTTCTGACTGTCCTATCACTTCAGTCTTTATTTTAACTTTGACCACGCACCACCAGTGCTTTAATAGTCAAGTGTGACTGAGTAAACGTATTTACAGTTAGATGAAGCTACTGGAACATAATCCTTGGCATTATTACAAATGAGCAACACAGAACTACATTATGAACAAAAAGTTAGTCAAATATTACTGTTAAAGCATACTATAAATAGTAAGTTCTCAGGAAAAATTTGCCGAGCTTTCTTTGGGACGAGTGGGTTACAAGAGTTACTCATCTCTGTCCTCGTTATGCTCAACGCAGTACACTTCACTACACTGTTACGCTTTTATTACAGAACCATGGGTAGCTACTTGATGTAATCGTGATACTAAAATGCGTAATATCCATGAAAATATTATGTTCTAATACACGACTCCGTAGATTTGATGTAATCGTGGTACTAAAATGCGTAATATCCATGAAAATATTATGTTCTAATACACGACTCCGTAGATTTGATGTAATCGTGGTACTAAAATGCGTAATATCCATGAAAATATTATGTTCTAATACACGACTCCGTAGATTTGATGTAATCGTGGTACTAAAATGCGTAATATCCATGAAAATATTATGTTCTAATACACGACTCCGTAGATAAATATAAATATGATAACATTTCTAACTCGAGAAATTACAGTTGCATACATAACCCTTTCCTAGGGTATTCGCATTATCAGTAAAACTTTCAGTAATCTAGGATAATTTTACTTTCTAACGACCTGTCATACGTCTTCATGAGTTTGCTATGGGAGAAGTTAAAAGATAGAGAATGTCAACATTTTATGATCTTTGTCTGCAAATACATTATAACGTTTGCTCTCAGATCACCAGTAATTTTCAAGACTGTGCAGCATTTTAAATACTTTGTCACGCCAACGTATAAACGCCAGAAAGTATATGTATAAATGTGTAAATACGTTTCATAAGAAAACTATTAGTCTCGTGCGTTTGAAAGAAGAAGTCGAACCAATTTCCACTAGCTTTCATTCTAAATGATCCATTTTGTTTAGCTACAAATGGGCACCATAGGAAGGAAGATTGCTGATTGACCAAAATAACTGCAGTATTTCTAGGTAATTACATTCATTACTCTAGCCAGGTTTGGACCAATCATATGTTGTCTCGACGCTATCTGCTTTATAAGTAGATGATAATAACATCTATTGTGCACGAAGACGAGTACGTAGTGAAGTTTTCCTCAAACCCATCTAACTTTCACCCTGCTAGGGCAAGAGGAGAACTGGTTTTCTTGAGCTCTGATAATAATATAATACAAATAACATAAATAAAACAAGGGCCGTTTTACGCAATAAATAGAGGATCTCAAATGGGTAATGATTTAATATTGAATTTATGAAACGAGTTGAATAATGTCCAGCTTTTTTGCAAGCCTTGGCGAGCAAAAGCGGACATTATTCAAACGAGTTTCATAAATTTAATATTAAATCATTACCCATTTGAGATTCTTTTTATCACATAGTTTTTATTTCAGTGGAAATTATTTAGATAGAAAGAAGAACGAATAATTTCGTTCATTCTGACAGACGGTGCACCAATCATTTGTTGTGCATAAAATATAGTTCCAAACAAAGTTGAACTGGTAAAAGTAGATTGTACTTTTTTACAAACTATAAATCAAAGAAAATGTTTCCATCCGAATAAACAGAACATTTTATAACGACAAAATCATTTTTCAAAACAGAATGATCAATGCGATGTGATGCTGCCACATTGTTTGATACGGTACACAGTACAGGAAGCATACAGTAGAGTACATGTTTACCCTAAAATGTCACTTTCAGAACTAAACGTTACATTGTTGCGATTTTCATGTGAAATAGGATTACTGGATGCAAAAATTCCCACATTTACTGCAATGCATTTGTGACCGGATATTTGCAGTATATGATTTGGAACAATAAATTGAACAGAAGACGTCAACAAATTTCTTTTCGAGTCGGATTTACATCCCATATATACTGCGTAAAGATGCTATGGTTGGATAAAGTTCTGTCAGTTAGGAGACCCATTTATGTCCAGATTCTTCTGTGAACAGAGGTGAGTTTATTTACTTCTTTAAGTTAACATTTAAACCACGCTTGTATATACGGTGGATTCTATATCTATGTTACAGATATACCGCCCCCCCCCCCCGCCACCCGCTATCAAATAAGCAATACTCTTAGTTTTACTTCTTATTGTTCTTCTTGTCTTGTAGTTTTACGCCATTTTTCTTATGATGATATTGTTAAACATGACAAAACAAACCCTTGTGGGGGTATCATATCCATATTCAGACAGCCGAGATAATTTTTCCTCAATTTCCTTTCGCGAGTCGAGTTAGAAAATGGCCGCCAAAAAATGTTCATTCAAAACAAAACATTCCAGAAGGCGGGGTTTAAAGCGTTTTCCCACGATCCCAGCCAATCAGTAAAGAGGATACTGCACAATAATTTCATGGGCTTATTTGGACCAATTAGAATCACATAAAGTGATATTTTAACGTGTGGTAATATCAAAAATATGAAACTCCACATACTATAGGAAAACTATACCTACTATGTGATAATTATATTTCACTAACCATTATTTCCAATCAGGTTAGGGACAAATATAGGAATCAACTACAATTGTCACTAATATTGCAGAGTAACTTTGATGAAGAAAAAGTGAGACAGAGCACAAAGGAACAGTTGTAATAAACGGCAGGAACGCAAACGAAAAATGTGAAAGAAAATATGTCTCTCCGACAATATAATATGTATAACATCGTTCAGCGTATTTTATTCTTTCTAAAAGAAGTAAACAAGATATTGAAAGTGACAACAAGAAGAAAGAACATTACCAGTTATATTTCTCTTTGTGTATGTCTATGTACATGGCGTGTATATATACATGACGTGTAGCATCATTTTGTAATAATGGTTTCTAATAATTCATTCGAGGCAATCGATATTAACTTCATCATTGCCTTTATACGTAGGAAACCATGCATACACATGTAATAAATCATCTTTTTGAGTCATGTCCGTTAGCTTATATTTTCCCTTCTAATGAGGCTTCACATCAGAATTCATTTCTTCAGTAACGGAAATAGTGTGTGAAATCTCCATTGATGTTTAATTCTTCTTCCACGCCTAAGTACGTTGCTATGAAACAAGGTTTAAGTGTTTATTAAACTTGCATTGCAATGTTTCCTGGATGTTAATCATTTACTGGTATTTCTATCTTTTTTGGCTATTCGTTGGCAACATATCCGATTTTGTTTTGGTAAAAAAGAAGTAAACAAGACATTGAAAGTGACAACAAGAGGAAAGAACATTACCAGCTATATTTCTCTTTGTGTATGTCTTTGTACATGGCGTGTATATATACATGACGTGTAGCATCATTTTGTAATAATGGTTTCTAATAATTCATTCGAGGCAATCGATATTAACTTCATCATTGCCTTTATACGTAGGAAACCATGCATACATATTTAATCAATCATCTTTTTGAGTCGTGTCCATTAGCTTATCTTTTCCCTTCTAATGAGGCTTCACATCAGAATTCATTTCTTCAGTAACGGAAATAGTGTGTGAAATCTCCATTAATGTTTAATTCTTCTTCCACGTTTAAGTACGTTGCTATGAAACAAGGTTTATGTGTTTATAAAACTTGCATTGCAATGTTTCCTGGTTGTTAATCATTTACTGGTGTTTCTATCTTTCTTGGCTATTCATTAGCAATATATCCGATTTTGTTTTGGTAATCTCTCTGCTTAAGAGTATATTCAAGGAGAATTAAAAAATAAAGATGAGTTTAAAAATATGTATGTCCATAAAGCACAAACCTTTGGTCAAGAACTCTAAACAATCGGTCAGTATAAAATAATAAAAAAACCTGTGATAGAACATTCTTTGAGTATTTTGCACGGTCTTAGTGCAGTAAAGATTTAAAACTGATGCATACAATTAGATAGATATGATATTAATGGAAAATGAAAGAGTTATGAGTCATTTAAATCTTTTTAATTCAAGATATCGTTATAGTTTTACCATATGACAAGTGTCTTTTTAATATAGGCTTTCTCTCATCTGTTAATTAACTGCTTGACTGTATAATTGTCTTCAAAACTTTCACGATCCGACATTGTCCTATACAGAATCACACCAATAAAATGGAGCAGATTAGAACGTTTAAATTTGTTCCATGCAGAAACAGAACCCGTGCAACTAGTTTCGGGATTTCCGTTCTCGCTTTCGTATGTCTGAGCCTTAACTTACAATCATGCACTCATCCTTCAACAGGACACAAGGCCGAAAGCAAAATGCACGAGAACTCGATAGTCACCGAGTACAGATTTGGAATTGTGTTGATACTATTTTCTGCGGTTGCGAGAATTTCTGAATAGACACATGTTTGTGAATGTGACCGTAATAAAATTATTTTTCTTATTCAGCTAGCCAAAAGGAGAGTATCGATATGGCTCCGGCAACAATTTCGATTGATACTTTATGACGAACGTCGTAGATGCAATTCCCGCCACGCCAAGGCCAACAGATACTGCCACAGCAGGCCCACACATAGCTTACATGACAACATACACACGTTTGTATTTTGTAAGTTAGCTTTTGTTTCTCGTGGTTTCAGCATGTATTTAATTTCTCTCGTTTGTAGTTTTGAGGGTCTATCAGAGCTCTTTTGTTAATACTGTCACGGTGAAGTATAATTACCAGAGAGGCTGAAAGACTCACACACGCTTCCAACCAGTTATTTTGTTCAATGATACAATTGGCATGCAATCTTTGGAAATGTCTACATGGGAAAAATTGTCTCCGGTTATCGTACGTTTCATGGGTTTGGCACGATGTTTGCCTAAAAAGACATTAATTACGTATTCTGTTTTCGTGCAAGAACTGTCATGCGGATATGTGCGTATTTAGCTAATATTAGTCGACCGGTCTTTCTTTTCCTGGTAGAATCTATATTGGTTCTGCATACCTTTTTGGTAAACATCGCCTGTGTGGATTCGTGGGTGAATTTCACGTTGTCGTCATAGAAACAGTCTTTGGCTGATTTCCCACCAAACGATGATGAATTGTTTTACTTGGCGTTTTCGCATGCTAATGCGAGAAATTCTTGTCTCGATTTGGTAGGGATGGACCAGGGCGTCCCCAATCGTCGATTTTTATCTGGCCCCAGCGTAGATTATATTTAGGGGTCTAGTAACGTCTTATTCATCCAGATATTCGTGGACAAGTGGAACAACATTGTCATCATAATTAGCATCCAATGTCAACTGATTAATCACCTTGTAAACAAAATCCGCAACATCGTTATCGCTTGGATGTTTAAAGACCTTCATATGTATGTGATGATAAGTAATGATAAGTCTTAAATACAAATACCAAAGACCGTTAAGTACCCGTACGGATGAATATTGAATCATTTATAACTGAATTTCATTGTTAATACTGAGTAGGTAAAAAATTCTGCATCAACAACAGTGCTCGTTTTATATTCAAGAGAATGGAAAACATGCCATCAGTTTGCTAAGTAGGACGTCAATTGATTCCTTTACTTTGCTGGTTAATATACCTGAATTTGGCTTCATGAAGAAACTATTAGACACCCATTACAGACAGGTATAAGGACCGCAATGAACTTACAATCCTGGAGCAAGAAGCAAAAGAAGCAATCTAGAAGATCCCGAACAACAAAGCTACAGGAATTAACCGAAATAACAACAGAAGCAATAAAGCATGTGAGGAAACAGGGGTCAGATGGTTTACATGCATATTCAACAAGGCGTGGCAAGAAAGGAAAGTACCAAAAGACTGGAAAACAGCTATCGCTGTGCCATTCTGGAAGAAGAAATAAAATGCATAAAGACTGCATCACATGCATAGACATATTCTGAGGCGTATGGGAAAAATGTTTGCCAAAGTATTAGAAAAGGCGAACAAGAGTAATAATAAAACAATATAATCAAAACAGAACAACATAAGCTTGAAACTCCACGAACATATGTGCGCAAATATCTGTTTGTGCAGTTATATGCCATGAAATTCGCCCCTGAGTGCCGTCTTGTAGCGAGTTTGTAGTTATCGCTATAACGACAGCGTTGACGTGCCTCGATAAACGATGTCAAACACTATTAGGTGGTCACTGAAAGGGTTACCAGAGGCATCTACAACGTCAATTTTGAGAGCACAATTTGACAAAACTGTATTGACAATAGAACTTTACCATCACTAGAGACGCCATCGCCACGCCAGAAACGTTGTTGTTGTTGGCCTTTCAGTGCAATATGACTGTGTGTTTGTATCCGAAAACAACATCTCTTGCAAGGGAAAGAATTGAAAAACAAATGAATTTCCATGAAGTTATTTTTGACGCTGCGCGAATACACCGTTTAAATTATTATTGCCGCCAAACAGTGTAAGGCCGCCATGATTACCGTGTCTGTCGGGTATACCAGCAGACAGTTGGTCCACAAGAGCAGGCTGTATAAGTTGACCAAAGATACACGGGTTAAGCAGCAGAGGGGGTGAACAGACCACTTTTCTAGCGACCTCTATTCATAAAATGAGAAATAGGGTCAGTAACGCTAAACCGCACCCTCTAACTGATCGTGATATTTCTTGGGGTAAGCTCAATCTCGTTACTTTACCTCTGACTTCGTTACTCTGTTTTTAAGAGGGTTTCATTTACACTTCGGTCGCTCAGTATTGGTCGTTCACCCCCTCTGCTGCTGTAAATTAAACGGCCATTATAGATATTATCAATAATGTTTGGAGAACCACACTCAGCTAGATTAGCTCGAGAGCGACTACAGGCAATCAAAAAATATTTACCCGTCCGTGATTTAGTCAAACAAAAACTACAAGCTCGTCAGGAGTCTCAAGTGGAATTTGCAGAAGGTGCAGAACAATTATTTAAACCGATTGTTGAACCAACAAAGAAAATTGTTACAGCAACTGAGGCAACACAAAGAGCTCTTGAAACATTGCCTGTTGATATTGCTGGCCGTATTCAAGCAGCTCAACCACCACCACAGCCTAAAGCACCAAAAACCAAAACTAAGATAATAGATAAATTTACGCCTGAAGGTATTGCTGCTATCAGGGATCCAAAAAAATTAATTGATATTGCCGCGTTTGGATATTACGAAAGACAAAAATATGTAAAACCAGAACATGTTAAATCTCTAAGCTCTGCCAATTGGATCAAGGATGTATATCGCATCACTATTGGTAATCCAGAAATTAGATCTGATGAAGATATTATTAATTTTAATGAATTTGATGGGGCTGTACATGAACGTATAAGAGAAAGAACTAAACAGATTAAACGACTATCACCATCACCACAACGATTACCACAACAGTTATCGTCATCACCACAACAATCACCACAACAATTACAATTTGAATCACCATCACCACAACGATTACCACAACAGTTATCATCATCACCACAACGATCACCACAACAGTTACAATTTGAATCACCACGATCACCACAACAACAACTAATGGAACAAATAAAACAAAAAAAACTAGAACAGGATAAACATTTAGAAGAAATGATGAAACGATTTCAGTCACCACGACAACCAGTTAGAACAACAGAGGAAGAATATCAAGATCCTGGCGCAAGTGGAAGTGGTTTAGGAAGTGGTCTTATTACTTGTCCCAATAACGTCCTTGCTGATGTTGATCGACTAGAAATTCTCATTGAAGGAAAACGAGCTGGCAATAATTCCCCAGAAATTATCAATGAAGCAGCTGATATTTGTAAACGATTATTTACAGGTGGTGTTATGGATGTTAATGTGTATCGGTCCCTCATTAATGAAATCGCCGATGATTATTACAGCGACTAAGTATGTAATTAGTGATAAAATCGATTAATAATAATATGATCGTACACACTCATAGACCAACCGTGGTCAGGGTAATAAATTCACGATTACCAGTATACAAAACGACCTACGGAGATGGACTAGGTGATGTTGTTCAGGGTCTATTTGGAAGGATAGCCCCGAAAGCAATACCTATCGCAAAGCAATTAGGTATGAAAGCTATTGACGTTGTTCGTGAAAAAGCTATCGGCGCTGTTGGTGATGTTGCTAGCAAAGCATTCTCAGCGATCAAGGATAGACTAGCGCGATTAATACGACGAAAACCTCAACCAGTAAAATTACCCAGCACTGAAGTGATGCCCGCAAATGTCAGTAAAATAATAAATCAAGTTGCTAATCAAAAACTAGCGGAGTTGGCTGGTGTACCAATGTCAGAAAGAGGAAAAAGATATAACCGCTAGTCTGATAGCAGGAAGTGGTCTCACTTCCCGAAGTGGTCTTCGTGTTAGACGAAGACGATAATAATGAATAATGTTCAAGCGTATATCTGATCCCGCGTTTGACATGGATGCACCGGTTTTGAAAGATGAATCTGTGCGCGATTATCAATATTATTCTTATGACGCACGTGTACCTGACGAGCGTGGAAGAATTGATCTGCAAGTTCAAGATACGAGCAGATATTTCTTACCCGCTGAAGCATTTATCGAGGTTGAAGGTGAAATTCTAAAAACAGATAATACTGAATATGTAGATGTTTATAGTGTTGGTTTTGTTAATAATGGTATTATGGCGTTATTTAAAGGTGCATCATATATCATTGACGGACGAGAAATTGAATCAACTCAAGATGATATTGACCTTGCCACGACGATACTTGGTCTTGCGCGATATAGTGATGATTACTCAAGATCAGCTGATCCATCAATGATGTTTGCAAAGGATACTTCTAACCTCGCTGATTATAAAAACATAACACTAAATGCAGCTGGAAATACAGTTACAGCGATGAATGCAAATTACAATTTAGGATTTGCAACACGTCGAGCAATGTTGCAAGGTAGAAGTGGAAGATTTTCACGTGCCATTCCACTATCACATATTTTTGGATTTTGCAGAAATGTTAGAAAAGTTATTTTCGGAGCCAAACACACAGTTGTACTTGTAAGGAAAGGTACCGACGATGATGCAATATGGCACGTTGAAGGAGCTGATGATGCTGCAACTAGAGCACTTCATTTTAAAGTAGTACTAACAAAACTTTCTTTATGGATGCCAGTAATGACTCCAACAATAGCTGAAGAAGAACATTTACTTTCTTTTATGAGCCAAGGTGGTAAATCGATGTTATCATGGTTGACAATGACCACAGATTCTACCCAGAGTAACATTAATGGTTTATTTACATGGCAAATAGCATCACAGCAAGGTATTTCTGCACCACAGCATATATTTATCGCGCTTCTGAATGCTGCACGAATAAATAATCAAACATAAAGTAATATGATATTTGATAAACTAGGTGTTTCTGAAGTTTCTTTGAGGATAAACGCACATCAAGAACTTTCTGAAGAAGTGTTGCTAAATTTCGATCAAAATCATGTAGCACGTGCTTATCATCGATTAATGACATTTATGGGACGTGATCAGAATATTGATTCTCGTTTACAAATATCACAGTTAGATTTTACAACATTATATCCGATTTATTACTTTTCGCTGGAACATTTAGATTTAACCAGACAATCCGTCGTTGACATATATTTTCGAGCTCGCGTAAACCGAGGGGTTATTGCTAATTACAGAGCTGTCGCTGTTATACTTAGCGATAAATCGATGTTGCTTGGTGTTGGTGGACGAATGAGAGTTATTGATGCCCCCGTAGAGAACATGTAATTAGATCGCCTGATTTAAAATCAGGATAATAATTATAAATGTCACATCTAGTTAACGTCAGTCTGACTCCTGGTCAGATTAAAAAGCTACAATCATCATCAAAAAATAATTGTGCGGCAAAAATATCGCTGCGGCGAGAACAAATCGCGAATGGTCCGAATAAACTATCATTGTCAGAACGTCAATTCAGAAACTTCATTGAAGCAAAAAAACTAAACAAAGGTATAAAACTTAATCTTTCTGCGAGTGTCATTAAAGACATCGTTAAAACGGGTGGTATATTTCCGCTTCTCGCAGCAATACCAGCATTAATAGCCGCTGAAGCCCCAGCTGTTGCAAAAGCAGCTGCATTAGGCGCTGTTGGAACAGCTGCTGGAATGGCGTTAAAGAACGCAACGGGTCAAGAAATTATGCACAATTTAAAAAAAGATCAAAACAACACGGAAGACTTCTAAGAGCACCAAACGTTCCACAGCCGGGAGTCTAAGATTATCAGGCCCAGCATACGGTCGCGGTCTAAGATTGCCAGGGACCCCACATTCGTGGTACGGAAGCGGCCTAAGATTACCCCGGTAACTTCGTCATCGATGATTCTTCCTATGTCCAATTTTGATTTACTTAATGCAGCTGAGCAACTGAATATAAAAAAAACTTTAGAAGAGTTTTTATGTGTGATCAATTACCTCCTCTTGCAAAGCAACATGAAACTGGTATTATTAATCTCGATAAAAACTCTGGTTCAGGCACTCATTGGGTGGCGCATGCAATTGATCCACGTGGAATTATTTATTTTGATTCGTATGCACTGGCACCACCAAAAGAATTTTTAAAATATATGAATACTGCTCAGAATTCTAAAATCTGGTATTCAACATTACCAACACAAAAATTAACTGATCCACCGATATGCGGTCGAGAAGTACTTAATGTACTTGATGCTGTATCAAAATCAACAACACCACCGCATAAAGTCGTGCATGAATATACCACGCAATTAAACAGATATCAGTATATATAATGGTAGATATTTATGGAAGATCTTCTCGCAAAGCTCAACAGGGGGTCGATTTATCTAAATACGCAACTCTTGATCAGCTCAGCAATGAAATCAATGATTTATTAAATATTACAAGTGTGGATCAAAATGAAGTCGTTGTTTTTCAGGATAAACAAGGACGATTAAAAACGAGTAATATACAACTGTTAGATGTTCTTATACGAATTCCCACCGCGGTTATTAATAATATCGTTATTTTTTCTGATCAAGGTAAAATACAAGATTCCGGTAAGTCAGTTAACGATTTTATCAGGCGAGCTGGTGATTCATTCACGGGTTACATTATTATGA
>JAECUM010095320.1:0-21600 GCA_016617855.1 Megalonaias nervosa | reverse complement strand
ACATCATTTGGGTACATACACGTAGATTACACACATGGGCGTGTTTGACATCATTTGGGTACATACACGTAGATTACACATTTGGGTGTGTTTGACATCATTTGGGTACATACACGTAGATTACACATTTGGGTGTGTTTGACATCATTTGGGTACATATATGTAACATTGTTTTCGTGGAGCACAATGATCCTCATTGAGTGTACAAAAGTTGTAAAAGAGAGAGAGAGAAAAAAAGAAAGAAATTATCTTGTTGTGAACTATGGAAAATTTACACTATTATACCAATGAGTTTATTGAAAGGCGGGCCCACTCGACAAATCTGATGTAATCTTCGGGGTGATATGACCATTAGACACTAGAATTTATAAAATAAATTTTACTCTGTATTTTAAAATCGATTTGTGTGTGTGTGTGTGTGTGTGTGTGTGTGTGTGTTTGTGTGTGTGAGAGAGAGAGAGAGAGAGAGAGAGAGAGAGAGAGAGAGAGAGAGAGAGAGAGAGAGAGACTTGGATTTTTGACGTAGCTATAACAATTTTGCAGTCATATTGCTGCAATGTCTGCAGTGTGGCAGTTTATAATGATGTCTAGCACTGGGACATCATGGCGCAGACATGTTGCATGATGTCCCACACAATCACATTATCCTGAGACCAGGCCGACCAGTCCTAAAACTAACCTCTTAATGCTGAGCGTAAAGCGAGGCAGCTGCTAGTACCAACTTTATAAGTCTTTGGTATGACTCGGCCGGGGTTCGAACCAGCGACCTACGAGGCGGACGCTCTAACCACTTAGGCCACCGGAGCGGTCATCTAGATTTGTCATGCATGTTCATTTACATCAATGGACACACCATATCCTTTGATTATTTAACGGGTTAGGCTGGATATCAGAATGGAAGATTCCATAGTGCTTATACATAAAATCAGAATGGAAAATCCAATATGGCAGATATATAAAAGTATGATCAAAATGGAAAATTCCAGAGTGAAGACCAGACACGTCTTTTGTCCACATGTGCACTGTTTGATTGGGGGTAGTGGAGGCGGTCATTGGAAAACTTTTTTATTTCCTGGTCGCAGTTTTGTGTTTCTATACCTGCATGTATCATAACCATAAATAGCTTACCCGGGGATAAACTATTTTCTGGAGGATCTGTCATTGGTCAGTAAGACCATACAAAATCAATTTTGGAGCTGGGCTCCCCTCACCCAGCTGCTGTTGTGCTGACGTATCAATGTTTAAATAACATGGATCCACAATGTGTCAAATGAACTCCAGATTCCCCATTCCAATATCCATTCAAATAATTTAAGGTCTGTTCGAACCCCAATCCTTACTTGTCTAAATCGAAGACGATTCTGTACAAAACATCTTTTACATATTCCGAAGCGGTGCAGTGGAATTACATTCCTCAAGATTTAAACATAAACTCCTCTTTTAAGATTGCGCTTGAATAGTTTCTTTTTTACGATTATGCTATAAATCAACCAAATTGAGATATCGAGACCACTCCCCCATCTCGGATCTTAGGTTTGTTTTACTGAGATATACGTTTACATTGTATGATTTCTTGTGGGTGTGGTAGGCGCTGTTGTAAGATTTTCTCTGTTGATATACGTTGCATTTACAGATTTAGTATTTTATTTCATTATTATTATTATTGTTATTATTATTATTATTATTATTATTATTATTATTTAAAAAGGTTCGATGTTTAGGTCATGAAAATAGCCTTTAGGTTGATATTTACTTTTCTGGCAAGGTAGTAAGGACTGTAGGTATTGATGCTATTTACTAAGAAAACTGACGATTATTATTATTATTATTATTATTATTATTATTATTATTGTCCGCGTAGGTGAGAGGGCTTGGCTGTAGCTTCAGGTGGGTCGGTGGTTCTTACCCGGGTTTTCCCGTGCTCCTTCTCCAACAGCTATATTTGCTGCCATGTATCATGTGCCGAAAATGGCATTAGACTAACAATAACAATAACAACAAAAGCAACAATGTCGTAGCACACTCATCCTTTCACTTTAACACTTTTGACCATGCTTCCATATGGCCCTTTTTTTCAGAGTGATAACAATATTTTCTTAAGATGGGACATTATCGATATGTTGTAATAAACTATAATGAAAAACACATAATGGATGCATGACATTTAAGACTAATAATAACCATTCTATTAAGAAACTGCTTAATGGATTAGTATCCATGCATCCGTCCATCCATCTCTCTCTCTCTCTCTCTCTCTCTCTCTCTCTCTCTCTCTCTCTCTCTCTCCAGCGTAGATGATTCCACAAATCAATATTAAAGTTTTATACGATTATGGACAGTGGTTTCTTTCCCGGATAGAAAATGTATTCGTAAGAAAGCAAATAATAATACTAATAATAATAATCAACTAGCATTCGTTTGTTATTATTATTATTATTATTATTATTATTATTATTATTAGTTTTAGCAAAACTTATTACTATCATTATCCCTGCAATTTTGAAGAGAAGAACTTTACTGTGTAATTCTTCCCGAGTGCATTTTTTGATGATGTCCACCAGTTCCTTTACACCATCCAAATAACGACTGAAAGTCTTGGGTTTTATTCAGATTGGTCATTAAATGTACTCAACGGTTTTAATATCTGTTCCCCGTCTCCTGAGGCAATGGCCAAGTAATAGGGATATTTTTACATAAATTTTAAAACTTGATATGAAACCAATCACCAATATTAGCGCGAATCAGAACACCCCCTCCCAAGCTGCCACCCTCCTCAATCCACTCCAGCTAGTCCAGAAACAAGCTATATTCAGGATCGTCCAAGAAAATAATACCAGATATAATCGCCATCCTTCAGTTAGTGTACATGAGATTAGGTTATCTATCAGCATCTTTTTAGAGACATAATCAGCAGCTGGTTTGATACGGCAAAATTCGATTTGAGTTCTATTTTTTGAGACTTCCAGTACATTGGTAATTACTATGGTGGACCCACATATAAAGGATTCTATTTTTTTTTTGCTTAAATATTACACGTTAGGTGACAAGGTGAATTGCATTTTACTAATGAAAAGGTGACCTTTAACTCCACCCCACCTTCACAGCTGAAAATCCAAAGTCAGAAATCTCTCTTCATCAAATTCAAGATATCATAAAGCTCCACCACCTCATCTGTTGCCGATGTAGATCGATTTAAAGATTACGACCACGTATTTGAGTTCATAATATCAAGCTACAGCCGTTTAGAGCAACTGTATTAATTGTTATTTGGAATGAACATAACATTATTATCACATAACAATATTTATCCACTCCATTGCTGACTTCACTTTGTTTTTCATTATAAAATTACAGTAATTAAATATTTATTTGTTTTCCCATTTGCCTCAATAAAATACAACAATTTCGTTTTGAAATGGAGTTATCTTTAATTTCTTATTTTAGTATAGTCACGCATAACATTATATAAACATGCAAATGGATATGATCTTTTGTGGTAACGTGACGTCAACAATACCCGCGCCATAAGATGACGTCACGTAGAAGCAGGCTAGTAACCAAAAGAGATTGGGTAAACTTGGATTGCATTTAATCATTTAAAAGAAAAGATATATATGTAGTCATGAAATCGAAATCCATGAGATTCCGATGGCTTTCAAATTTAAAAATGTGGGTAGTAAATAACCTGTGCTGTGTTGTAAAGAAGAAGAACAACAGAAAAAGACAGCGATGCGAACATTTGGAAAGTGGTATTGAGGTGAGGAGAGAGAGAGAGAGAGAGAGAGAGAGAGAGAGAGAGAGAGAGAGAATTATACTAAGAACATATGCAGTTATTTTTAATTGGCACCCTTTTTAACACAATTAATCAATCTTGAAGTAACATAAAAAAAAAATTAAACACACGTCTTATTTTCTTTGTCGTTACAACTATTCAAGCAATTTCGTTTATTTATTTATTCATCTGTATATTTACACTGGCATTAAAATCCTGACTGACTGTTTGATTGATTTGCATAGGCTCACAGAAACTCTATTTAAAATATTGTCATGGTGAATGTTGCAATGAAGCGTAGTCATATACTGGAAGTTATAGTAGGAGGGATTTGTAAAATTTCTGATTTTGTTAATCATATATATTTCCCGAAAAATTTTAACTTAATAATTGAACAATCAGAGAATGTTGAATTAGGTCTCGATCCGTGTAAGGGGATCGTAATAATATATTTCAGGTAATGAAAGTTGCACTCAGTAAGGTACATTCAGTTCAGTGTCTTTGTGGGACACATATTGTATTCGCACACCCTCCCGTTTTTGTACCCTACTACGGATATAAAAAAAATAATCAACAAAGGATATAAAAATGCATTAAAATGAGTCATTTCATTCATCAATGTATAATCTGTAACCTCAGTGGCGTCACTAGGGGGGTGCGGGGGGTGCGGACCGCACCGGGTGACACTATCAGAGGAAAATGACTGTGTATAAAATTTTTCAACATTTATGCAGGAAGGAGGTCTATGAGGGTGACACCATCAGTTTCCGCACATGACTGTCGATATAATTTTTGAAGTTTTGTGCAGGAAGGGGGTCCATGAGGTGACACCATGAGTTATCGCACTGGGTGACACCAACCCTAGTGACGCCACTGTTTAACCTGATTGTCGCCAAAGGGTCCTTAGCACTGTCAACTTATTCGCATTTCAAACTAAACGGCTGCTCTCGATGTAAACAAGCATACTGAATACGCATTGTCCATTTTGGGATTTAGAAGAATCCATTTCAGTAAAAAAATGTCTCGTCTGAGTCCAATATATACGATGTCAATGTTTTGTTTTAATATTTCGAAAACAAATTGGAAACATGAAAATGAGGAATTGTTGTATGCATAAAAGAGATTTAACGCTAAAATTTATGGAATTATTAAGATTATCTAAGATGGTCAACTTCATCACATCTGTTGCTGGAAAACATAGATTCACCCAAGCAAATATGGCATCCGTATAGCTAAACAAACTTCTATTTGATTCGAAACAAAATGAACTTGGCAGTGTGTGGGATCCTTGTCGACTATTGAGTTAGAAATTATAAATTGCTGAATTGCGTTTTCATATCATCGATCCGTTTGTTTTTTTTAAAGGGGGTGGGGGTACAAGCAAAAGGTAAAGTGTGCGAAAACTGTAGGTGGCGCTGTACAGTTTCGTAATTTGTATAGGGTTAGATCTTTAAAGAAAACAAATTTTCCCGATTTTCATTACTGTTATACTGGCTATTTAAAAACAGACCTTGCATACCTAAGGTATTGTTCAAAGAACTTTTCATTTCCTTAATTTCCACAAGTATAATATCCAACGAAATTTCAGCCACAGTACATGAAAGTAACATAGAGGTATGCCAACATTCCCTCCAAAGTACATGTTGCAAACGCAAACAACTTCACCGTACACTTATCACCCTCTCAGACGTTCATAATATATGTAGACACCCCCCCCCCCCATAGTATAGGTTTCATACCCTGGCTAAAGAGAAGGAATATTGTGATGCCGCTATCCGTGCATCCAGCTGACTCTCATTGTCTTCCCCTAAATCTATCTCCAAAATTTGGGGTTGCAATTTCTCAAAACTTGGTAATAAGTTGAATATTGCTTATATAGTAACCATTTGCAAGACGTGCATAATTTTGGACCTCTCCCCCCCCCCCCGCCAGCTTTGAAATTGGTGCGAGAAGAATTTTATTTTCTGTTCTAAAAATGCCGTTATACCGACATTCTTGAATATGTTAGATCAAACTTTACGCTTAAAAGTCAGTACCAAGACAGCCTACATTATATATCACTGTAATCGAAATATGACTCCTCTGAGTGACAGTCTGGGGAGAGAATGTGGACGGGCGGGAAGAGGGCGGGGAGGTGAGAGAGGAGAAAAATTAACGTAGAAGTGGCTGAGAATTGCATTAACATATATCGATTCATTGATTGACTGTAACTAAACGCCACATCCTCACATAAATGACTATAAAAGTCATGTGCCTTCCACAGAGACATATCAGGGCATCAAGCCTGGGCAGGACTGGGCAGTATTCAGTTCACTGTATATGAGTAATGCTTTTGTACTACTGTATACAACTGCCAAATAAAGTTTATTGTCGGTTAAACTTATTAGTACTTGTATGATGTTTCGACTCAAGAAAGTAAAATCACACACACACACACACACACACACACACACACACACACACACACATATATATATATATATATATATATATATATATATATATATATATATATATATATATATCTGTGTGTGTGTGTGTGTGTAAACATTTGAAGAAAGAAAACGAATGTGTACCTGTTTATAGACGACAGTACACAGTAGAGAAATCTTATAGTTTCTACACAGCGCACACGTTTTCAGCATTATAGCAAACATACACATTCCTTGCAATTGTTATTCCAGTTTCAATGCGTGGTGGAGACATCCGTTTCGGCGATAAAGCTGAATACAATCATTCCAGCGGACCTACAGTCTCCCCGTCATGCTGAGTAAGTAAAGAACGACCCATTCCTGTAGCAATATTTGTAATTGACGAATTCCCAAACCAAATTCTCTGTCTACCACCATCTATCAGTCAATTGCTGCACAATCTACTTTCCACTGTGATAGCTGGCCATAAGTGACCTCCCTTTGTAGCAAAAGAATTCCGTACCAACTCTAGGTTCTTTACTAGGTAATCTGATGAAAGTTCGTGGGACATTGGTAAAGACTGTGTGATATTATCATCAGGTCTTTGTGGTCATTTTTATTGGTCGGTTGGCTAACTGACAGTGTGAGAAAAAAATGTGAATATAATCTATGAGTTTTGATTTGTATGGGTTTCCAGGACAAAGTGAAAGTTGAAATCTGAAAGAATACTCAGGTTGCAACCTATAGAATTTCGATGCTCTGGGAAGTTTGGAAACTGCTCAAAAAAGAGAGATTCCGTCAGCTTGTTTTCTCGACTACCCAAACTCTGGATGAAAGCCATACACTAGACACTGAATGAAAATCTCTGGACTTCCGACCACAACATTTTGACAGACCTGAGAATATGTAGCTGAACGAATAATTTTCTACATTAAATCTGTTTCTAACTCTTTTTCAGATAATTTATATATAATTGTTTATTTTTATTAGATACAAGCATGTAGTCTTTTGTTTGTTTGTATTGCGAAATATATAGAGTTTTTATATTTTGCACTATGCTTTGACATAAAGATACTTACTTTGGGAAGGTAAGTCCTTCCGAGAAAGAGGATACTCAATAGTTTCTTCAGTATTACATATATAAATTCCATAAGTAATTGCTTCATTATGTTTCATCCAATCAGAGTGAAATTATTACTACAAACCGAAAACGTCTCTCTGATAATATGGTAAAATCTCCAAGAAAAAACATTTTTTACAAAAAGCGCCGCATTACTGAGTACGGAAAGCTATCTCTGTTCTGTTGATTAGTCAGTTTCACAACCGCACTGTACAAGTATATTATGTACATTGAATACAAACGTTCATTTTCATAAATTAAGAGAGTAAAGTAATTATATTGAGTCTCCTCTTAACAATGAACCTTTTGACTAAAAATAAATAAAAATCCTAAACTTGTTTTACTTTTAGAATTGGCAGTTATAAGAGAGAGAGAGAGAGAGAGAGAGAGAGAGAGTGTGTGTGTGGTAGCATATATTCCCCTTTTTCATTCACAATGCAGCGTTTATAAATAGGGGATGTCATCGTTTAACGGTAAGAATGCCAGAGTTAATGTTTCCTTTACCAGTCACTGCACTAAAGTCACGTATGTAGCAGTTGTTTCATGATGCTTTCTCATGTGGCAGTTTCTAAACTGGTTCATTTCTGTGACTCATGATCTTAGGACATTTGTTCCAAAATAAAGTCTCCGTCCCACATAAATATTTACATTTTTATTAAAATTATTAAACTTGTATCATACATATGCACACACACACTCATATATATATATATATATATATATATATATATATATATATATATATATATATATATATATATATACACACACACACACAGCACAGACATCTGGCTAGCTATTTATTCCGTTAATGAATGTTTACTATTTTGTCCCTCTAGTTCGGAAACAGGAATGGCCAAACTAATGCTAGACGATCTCTGCAAAGTATCACCGCTGGGTGTTGGAGGATTTGGTAGGGTAATATTAGTAAGTACTCTAATTTTCGATTTCTTTCATTGTCTTCTTCTCCCGATGCACGATCCTCCATATTGTAAGAAATGACTAATGGAGACAGAAGACGCTATGGCTTATTGGTTAGCGTCGAATCTTTCAATCAGACATTTCCGAGTCTGGTACAGAGGCGTGTCCTTGGGCAAGGCTCTTTACTAAAATTGCCACCTCACTAAATAATCGAGTCGTTTTACTGTGACGTAGAACATCAAACCCAACCAAGTCCTCCTGTTTCTCAAGTTCACATCTTTTTCTGATTTGTAGCTTTCAAGGTGTATGCTTTGACGGAAACTGATACACTCTTGTATCATTGCTAAGTGATCAGTTGCACTTGACAATTGCGTCTTTGTGAAGTCAACGAATACGCATGTGGACACACTTCGTTTTACTGATTAGTGTCTAGGTAACATACTAGCAAACTGAATTGACACAGTCTGGTAAAACAGGAGACTGATATGTAAAACATCAGATACCCTATGCATCCTAATATTTAAGATAAAATTCGTTATTTGCTTTCTTTCTGACGGTCCATCCCCTTTGTTCTCTCCAAATAGAAAGTTCTGTTCTCGTTTCAAAATGAAGCTACATAACACTTGATTTGGTTATATTCTCTGACGAGAAAAATACGCATTTTCCCTCTATAATGAAAGTATGTTCTCAGCAAAGAAACATCTACTCAAGCTAGATAAATTTAGCCTCGAAAAAATAATTCATAGCCTTTCTCGCGAATGTGTGTGTGTGTGTGTGTGTGTGTGTGTGTGTGTGCGTGTGTGTGTGTGTGATTAAGATTTGTAATGTAACTTTAACAGTTTTTCAATCATATAGCTACGATGTCTGCAGTGTGACAGTTTATAATGATGTCTAACAATGGGACATCATGCCGCAGACATGTAACACTATGTCCCACCCAGTCACATTATCTTGACACCAGGCTGACCAGTCCTAACACTAACATCTTAATGCTGAGCGCCAGTGAGGCAGCTGTTTCGCGAATGAAATTATTTTATCAGTAAATACAAAGCTCTGTTGTCTTAAACAAAATATAAATGTACATGGAAGGTAGTTGTGTCGCTTAGTTATTAACGTAGCCGAGAGTGCTGTATTAACTTTTTCTTAGAGTGCCACTCAGGAAGAGCCTAACTTGGACTAGTTCCAGTTACTTTGAAATGACTGTTTTTTCCGCTATGTGACTTGTATAAATGGTCACACAATATTAATCTAGAATTGTTTATAGGTCATTATTTAGAGGGCCTATTTTCGGTGCCCCAATAGGCTTCTAGTACTTTTGGTTAAGGTTTACCTGTATCAACCCCTTATGACATCATTTCCCCAGGGCCTGATTAGCCATTAAGCACAATAAGCACTTGCTTAGGTCACTAGCCCAACAGGGGCACCAGAAAATTCAAAATTATCTGTAGATGATAAAATTGAATGAATTATACATGACCACTGCGATCTGCATGTATGAGTATTTTGATTTTGAGTGAGGGTAACACTAGTATGTTTCCACCATTTTAGCTTTCAATATTCTTTCTGTGTTTTGAGTTCCAGATTTTGAAGAAGGGGAGATGGGGCGCCATAATATTTTCACTTCTTCCGGCCCTGGAAGGCCCTAATCCGGCACTGCATTTCCTCACCTACCACTACTTATGACTTCGAATAAAATTCTGCAACGGCAAGCAGAATCTCCCGTTAGAAGTTCAAACATTGCAATCGCAAGTCTTTCTTGTACCCAAACACTCACAGTTGTTCCAAAACAATGCATATGGAAGAATTTTAAGAGCAACATTTCCTTCTTTTTTTTCGATATTCTGTTTCAATCAGTTCTTTGCCAAAGCCATTGTCATGATCATATTACGCGGGAGCAGCAGATCTCACAAAAATGGACGTAACTTGTTTTTTGGACAAAGATCGAATATATTATAAAATAAGACTAACGAATTCTAAGCACGTACAGTTCTTTATTTTGGTGACTCGTTAAACTTTGTATTGCGATTTTTTAAGTACTCTTGCGAAGGATAGTTGGCACACAAAATTCCACATCAGTGATAAACGATGTGGATCGACGACCTTAGACTATCAAAGATGCAGTTATGATTCTGAAGAAGCTGATAAAAAAACTAAGTGTTATCTAAAATAATCTCCTTATTGATGAAATCCGCTCTTTTGACAAAAGAAAAGATGAAAATTTGAATTATAGGGATTAATTGACCATGGTTTGGCACGTACATTTGACCTAAACTACTCCAGATTTTATTTAATTTCTGAATAATTAGATGAAACTTTGGACTTTGATAAATACCCAATCGCAATCATTTAAGCCTATAGAGAATTTTGAAAGTCAAAGGTGACTATCGCCTGGACGACCAAGTACTGTTTTTATTATTGACACCGAGTGTTGCAAATATCATCATATCTAGGTGAGAAAAGTATAATATAATGCCTTGATATAGTACGACACAAATTCAGATCTTGATCAAAGAAAATACTTTGAAATCGTACGCCACAAATACAAGTCTTAACGACAGACAGTACCTCGAAATTGTACGACACAAATACATGTCTTGAGCAAAGACAATTCCTTGATCAGCAGCACACCAACGCAAAACGTTACGAAAGACAATCCTTAAAATTGTACAATACAAATGCAAGTCTACAGGAAAGGCAACACCCTGAAATTGTATGAAACGGATACAGCAGTCCTTAGGAAAGATTTTTTCCAAACAATTCTAAATAATTTTCAGGTACAAGAAAAGAATAACACCAGTAAAACGTATGCTTTAAAGATACTCAACAAGCAGCAGATTGTAGCAATGGGAGACCAAGACCAAGTCGTGAATGAAAAGGACATCATGGCGGAATTAAAATCAGATTTTATTGTAAGGTAAGATTGTGACTTTTGTTTTGTATGTTCCAGCTACTTGCAGCCTTCGTCAGGATGAGTAGGCGAGGGAAAGGAGTGGGAGGGACTAGAAAACTGCGGGAGATAAATGCAATTTTATAGGCATATTTGCACACATATGCCTTGATGTTATTTTCTTATTGTTCTGGTAATTTGTCAAGTTCTTACAGCATTATGAACCTTTTGTAGACAAAAACCTTCTTAGAACGATTAGGCAAACACCGCCTGAGTTAGACTAATGAAATGTTGGTTCACAATTTACCTTATCAGTATCATAAGCGAAGCACGGTATTCGGTGGGCACATAAAATTTGGTTGCCATGTTACATTGTTAGTGTGATTCAACAAACACTATCTAAACGATTATGCGAAAGGCACTTGAGTTAGACAAATGAAAATTGGTTAGCATGTTGCCTTGTAGGAACCATTAAGCCAAACCATTTGAGGTAGGCAAATGAGTTTCATATCATTATATCAATTTTCAAATTTTGAAACGATTTAGATTTTTCTTGACTATTACATGTTTCAGTCTGTGGTGGTTCATAGGTATTTTGCAGATACAAAGAGAACTTACTTTATGTTGGAACCCATTTCTGCAGTAACTATTTCCTCGTTTACATTAAACTGTAGAAACCCATTTCTGCAGTAACTATTTCCTCGTTTACATTAAACTGTAGACCTCGATGAATACGTTATAGTATCCCATAATTTGTTCAGTCCATGTTGGACAAAAATGGTAAGTGAGGTGACCTGTTACAGTAAGTCAATCTTTAGATCTTAAATTTTTTTTGAACGAAGATAATGCAATAATGCAATATTAAAGAGTACATTAATGCAATAATATATTTACTAACATGGAATTGGCATGAAATTGTTGTTTTATTTTTATGCACATTTGTCTGAAATATTTGTTAGAGAATACAACTAAACTTACACGAAAATATATGCATTCATATAATGTCCCACATTCATGTCGTAATAAATTTATATCTCAAGAACTTAAATAATGTTGTCCATAATGAATTTAAAGTAAGTCAGGTGTAACGTAAATAAACAAATCTCTGTTAAAAGGATATCTATTTTGATGTGGAAACTACAAGCAAATTACATACTCATACACAAAAATGAAAGCGTCGTGACGATTTTGAAGGTGCTGAGGTACTTAAGACCTATGAAAATTCAGTGTCAAATTTTCTAACATATTTATCTTTACAACATCTGCAACTGAATTTCCTAATACAATAAGTGTAAAGCCATGCATCCTAGCTTTTAGGTAAGAAGGGTATAATAGCAGATATTAGCATCATTTTTTACACAATCTTGTCTTCTTTTCCAAGGTTGTATAAAACATTTAAGGACGACGACTACCTGTATTTTTTAATGGAGCCTTGTCTGGGAGGTGAGCTGTGGACCCTGATAAATGAAAAGTAAGTATAAAAGAGATTTATGTACCACTGATTTTAGTTTTCTTTTGTTTGTTTGTTAGAAAGTTAGCACATGAAGCAAATAAAGAAATTTATTGCAGTATATTGTTTGCGAGTTTGAAATTTAACTGAAGTAATAAAATCAGAGTATAGTTTCAGAGGCATTGCTGAAAGCACTGTCAATTATAGATCATCAAGGGCCCAATGATATAAACGGTTTCTTTCAAAACGAAAATACTTATATCATCAGTACATGTAATCGTCATAAAATAGCGGTTGGTAAATTTACTGCATTTGTAACAAATTCAGTTGACATTATTTATGCATGTGCAGATATATACTTGAAACAGACATACGCAAATGACACACGTATTGCAATCTAATAAACTTGATTCATTGTTTACATGCTGTTTTCAGCCGACGTCCCCCTAAAATCGTAATAGCGACTCGGATGTGCGTTCATTATTGAGGGCAGTAACCAAAACCACGAAATCTTTCCCTAACACGCATGTAATCGTCTCAGAATGTTTACGTTTATGCATCTGGAAAATTTCAAAGAGAATTAAACATAAGACATGGTATATGTAAGAACGTAAATGCAGTTATTTCATTCACTCAGCGTTAATTAGTTGATGTAGTTTGGAAAACTAGCAATCGCTCTAACTGTATTTCATTAAAAGCGCTTATTAATCAGGTAAATTAGACCTGCTGTTTATGTCTACAGAGCCTTTAAGGATAAGATATTAATCCCTCTCATAATAACAGTGCAAGACATATTTCACAAGTAATATGTGTCTTGCACTATTGGAGACTAGCGTTCAGTTTATAACGACTGGGTTACTTTATATCAATACGATCATGCTTTCCGAATAATTAGCCGTATAAAGGTGTAAGAATGACCCCAAGGCAGTCATTTTGGAGGTTGACACTAGTGAGTGATGTAGAGACAATGCGAGGAAATAATGGAACTTGATGAATATTGTATGCGTTGAATGTGCTAAACTGCCTTGCCCCTAAACTTAAGGGTTATTTAAATTGAAAAGGAACAATTTTTTTGAGAAAAGAATCTGAATTGTGGCTTGCACCGAGGCATGGAAATCACATTTGAGGGGTTAACATTAACTGTCGCTCCAAGATAGATTGTTATAGCCTTGGAAATCGTTTTATTATCTGGAAGCTTGCTGTCCATTTTTGAGAGAGAGAGAGAGAGAGAGAGAGAGAGAGAGAGAGAGAGAGAGAGAGAGAGATGCACATAAATCATGTGCGGAGAAAGGTCAAATTTATCTAGCATTTTTGACGGAAGGTGGTTTCAGTGGCTAACCACCATCCAGGAAGCATGCCAGTAAATACGTAGATTGCCCGACCACCCTTCCTTACTTTTAGACCGCTATCCTGCCAATCCAGCGTGATGTTTTAGTAAATTTGCCGTCTTCACTCAGCTATCCGAGCAGTCTTCCAAGACTGCAGACATTTTAAAATTTCATTGGAGCCCCGAGACATAGGACAAACATGGCAGTTTAATCTCGCCGCAAAACCCCTATATTGTAGTCTACACTCCTTTGCTTACATTTACCTAATGTCGGGATTATGCTGTCCGGATGCGTTAAAACTAACATATACAAATTATTGAATAGGTCCATCTGCCGGCTCATATATGCAAATAAATTTGCAAATTCCCATTGATATCGGTTGTGTTCATCCTTTATTAGATTTTCATAACATGTTTCAAGACCAAGTAATCCAGCATGCATTTGTCGCCAAAACACGAGCCGCTACCTAAGCCATATTTCCAAACATCTGTGTGTCACATGTTGAGCCCTACAGGTAATACCTAATATGGCAACTTAGATTACGTGGTTAATGTCATAATTGGTAGTTCTACATACCTTTACTTATATCGACAAGGTTTTGTGATTATGGCATACGCATACTTCAAAGTAATACATTGCGTTGTTTTCCATTTCAACAATTTCCACCTACACTTATGTTCAACAATTAATATACGTTTCATGCATAACCACATATCTAATCATTAATAAACTACCTTAGACTTGTGTATTGGGTTCAGTTTGAGATGTACAGACCTCTCATTTAGCGTCATATCCAAATTCGTAATCAAAGGCATTAAAAATATTTCGTAGTATTTCAACCATATTAAATGTCAGAGGTGATCCGTTCTAATTTAGAAATAACTATTCCATCATAGAAACTCTTTCAGTGAAATTTCAATGTCGATATGACTCTCCGCTGAAAAGGAACAACTTTAATAACATTTCAAGATATTTTTTTATGTCAGATGCTGGCTATTTTCGCATAGGACCAACTAAACAGTACACAAAGTCTCAAATGAAAGTTCTCTATCAATACAACCATCCGTCCAATAAGGATAAGAAGATTTCTCAAGATGGACGCCTTTATGTCTGTATTTGAGTCAGATTAGGGTAATTTGAATTTTGGACGGACTAGACATCCTACGAAGTATTTCAATGAACATCCAATGTCGTTACGCTACTTGTTCAAGACGAGTTGAAAAACTAAGGTTTTCCATACATTTAATGTCCAAGGGACTCCACTTACATTTTAGACCAGCTTGATTTTGGGATGAGAAGGTGTGTAAAGTTTTTTCTTGCAGGCCTTCAATTATCTTAGGAGCAGAAACAACTTAGTTTCACTGGTACAATTCAAAGTCATCTTAAATCATTTTATGAAATGTCATTAACACATTGGACTTATTTTTTTTATTAAATCTACATTTTGCCCTTCATAAGTCTTCAGTTTAAATTTATGTAATATTTTCATCCCTTTCTATATTCATGTATTCATCATTAAAACATTCATTTCTGGAGCATAACTTTAAAATCCTTCAAGATATCTATATGAATCAATAGGAGCGGCAATTGGTTTATTGGATCATGTGCTGATTGTTTTCAAAATAGAATAGGGAATATATTCTCTAAGATGGAAGAGAAGTCTGTCAACCAGAACCGTTTTCCTCCAGAGGTTTGACAAAATCCACTACCCTAAATGAATGTTGTATCGTTGAATTTCCATCATTGCCGCGAATGTTGCAAGCGCATTCAGTTTCTCGTCTCTTACGAGAAAAAACACATACTTTCCCGAAAAGGGTTCATTGGTGTCACTCTTCGCAAGGAGATGAAGATGTTCCAAATAGGTCTGACAACTTAATGCAAATGCAATCATAAATCAAGATATGTCGACTTTGAGTACAGTCTATTACTATTTTAGTTTACACTTCTAAATTTGCTAGTTTTTTTGTTATAGAAAAGGCCTTAGTCATAAAGCTGCGAAATTCTACACTGCCTGTATAACAGAGGCACTCATCTTCATGCACTCAAAAGGAATCGTCCACAGAGATCTAAAACTCGAAAACGTACTCCTTGATTCTAGAGGATATGCAAAACTGGTACGTATATCTATTTATGTTTACTTTAAATACATTAATACTTGACTATCGCATTCGCTAGGCACATTACGTTCATCCACCTGATTAAATTTAAAATGATCGATACAACTATCCTCATTCACTGAGGCAATTTTACATTCTTCCAGCTAATAATATTTGAAATGATCAGAATATATATATATATATATATATATATATATATATATATATATATATATATATATATATATATATATATATAAACCAAACTTAAAAACTCATGGGAAATTTGGTCCAAATATGAAAATCTAACCTTCCCATTGCAGCCTAGTCAAAATTATAACCATTCATTAATTTTGCACCCGACGCATAGTTTGCGCTAATATCTGTCCAAGTTATAAAATTTCTTTATGATGTTATTGTTTTTAATTTTATTATTATTATTATTATTATTATTATTATTATTATTATTATTATTATTTCTTGTCAATTATCTCGACACCCAATCATTTTTACATACTTCCTTCGTAACCTACTTGTTTAACTCTACCTGGATAAAATTTCTGGCGCCCATTTCTATCCACGCTTTGTCTCGTACTTTGCTAGGAATATTGAATTAGGTCAAAACATACTGCCTGATTCGTTACGTCATAGAAACAAAACCCCGCTAGTCGATTATTCCTGCAAAACTTTGTTATTGTTAAATTGCCTTAGTGATTCTAACATGTAGAAGTACAGAAGTTTTCGTTGATTTTGTGTTAAGTGTTTGTTTTGAATATTTGTTTTTCCTCTCCCTTGGCAAAGAGAGAGAGAGAGAGAGAGAGAGAGAGAGAGAGAGAGAGAGAGAGAGACTCATTTGCATAACAAACACTGTAGTTCTGAAAGGCACTACAGACATAACTTAATTAGACTTTAATTAGATTATGTTTAAATATTTATATACCTTTATAGAACCTTGGCTACAAGCATATAGATCGGTTAAAATCGCATGATGAGGCGAATGCTATTTTTCATTATGAGTTCATAACTGCAGAAGGGATCTAATTTTGTATTTACGCGCTCTTTTTGTGTAGTAGTGTAATATATGTAAATAATAAAAATGGTTAAACTATATAGTTCTGTAATTTCGTTCATTAGATTCGTAAAATATTTTAATAAATGTTTGCAGTTATAAGAATTGGACCTCATATTTTATGGAATTCGCCAACATATGAAAATTTAAATCGACTATACGCTGCATGAGCAGACTTCACTTTGCTTGACTCCGGCAGCTCTTTATGCAGAGGATTCCGATTTTCAAGCTTGCTGACTTTATGAATTCTGTTAAATATGAAATTCAATTCTTAAACAAAGTAAATTCGAATTAATGCAACATGAACAGGACCCGAGTAACGAACCACAGAGTACTGTCTATATGAATATTTACATAAACGTTAGTCCAGTGTAATGAACCGTAGAGTCCTGTCTATATGAATTTTTACAGAAGCGTTAGAGCCGAGTGACGAACCGTAGAGTACTTTCTATAGAAGTCTTTGCATAAGTGTTAGTCTCGTTTAGCGAACCGAAGAGTACTATCCATAGGAACCTTTACATAATTTTTAGACTCGATTAACGTACCGTAGAGTACTGTCTTTAGGCATTTTTACGTAAGCGTTAGACCCATGTAACGAATCGTAGATTACTGTCAATAGGAATCTTTACAAAAGCGTTAGACACGGGTGACCAGCCGTAGAGTATTGTCTATAGCAATCGTAACATGGCTTTGATAGTTTCAATTTCCCTGGAATTTTGCATAATTGCAATGTACCGAAAATGCTGAGTGCGGTCATGTAACACGGTAGTACTTAAAACTGCTATTTAACATAATGAATATTGAGAGAGAGAGAGAGAGAGAGAGAGAGAGAGAGAGAGAGAGAGAGAGAGAGAGAGAGAGATGAGCGGTAAATTACGTGTTTTAATATCAATCAAATCAAACCTCTTTTCCTTGAGAGGCACATGGAAAAATGATATATCATACTTTTCGTCATTTCTAGTTAATCATTTGGTGCCCATACAGATGAATATATTTGCCTTACGCTCTCCATCAATAAAATTCCCTGACATATCTTAGTTTTGTATGTTGAATGTGTAAAGAGAAGGTCGGTTCCAAGCTTGATGAATCTGTGGCCTAGGGCTTGTAGCCTTTGATGTGAATTAGTTATAGAGGATAGTTTCTATTCCTGCGTAAATACCGGATATGTTAAAGCGTCTGGTACCGAATAACGTGATAGTGTAATGATGCCATAAGATGACATATATCCTGTATTTACACGAGAAAATATAATTTTCTTTTTATTATATACCAAACGTACCTTAGAAGGTTTAACTCAATCTTCAGTACAACACCCAACCCACCCTTTTGTAAAGTGAGTTCGCTTTTACTGGATGTTCATATGACTACCAGAGATTTAAGAGTGCGGTAGCGATGGGATGACCTAATCTGTCGCAGTAAAGTACAATTTTTGATATTTTGTTTTTGAGCATATCTGACCACAAAGCAGGCCCGATTCAGCAATGGATCACATGGTTTATCACTGTTGTGAAGAAAGTAAGAGGAAATAACGTCATAGAGAAGTGAACGGCGTCCAGGCAAATTTCTGGAGAAAAACTAATTTCCATATGTCTGAAATCTAGTGCAGTATCTATTTATTTGTTCTAGCTCACAAATTACTCATTTTATGTTGGTACAGGTATAACTTCTGTAGGTACAAATAATTATGCAACTCATAGCATAATGGTAAATCGTGTATTTTCACATGTAAAAATATATAATATATTTTTAAACGTGAAATTACTGGAAGGAAAAGATACGTAAATTATTTTGCCAATAAGGTTTTATATTTCACACTTAAGTATATAATACATACTAAAATTAAATCACATGCATATATACGTTGGCGTTGGTTCGTTTTCTCTATTTTATATCTCTTCTATTTTTTTTTTTTTTTTTTTTTTTCATGTGTTAAATGTTATTAATTATTTTTTCCCCCTTTTGCGGGAATTAGCAAGTTTGAGTTTCGAAGTACTAATTTTACTCTGGGTTGATATAATGCACAGCTTAACACTGTGAATTTTTCTAATTCACAAAGTATATGTTATGCACATTATTATCTATTGCAAGGAAATTATTTACATTAACTTATATGATTAGTTTGATCATAAAAATAAATACAAGTAAAATTATAACATTAGTTTTATTGCACCAAATTGTCCTTGTCCAGCAAATGAAATGACTAAATTTGATTGCTTTTTTTGCATATTCGATCTTGAAAAATGTTATTACATAACTTCTGTATAGTTCTGGTTAAGTTTTACATTTACTAACACATGCATTAGTGAAATTAACAATGATAGAGACAAGCTTTGCATGAACAGCTGGCGGGAGGGGAGCTGACAAACTGAAAATAACTACACCTTAAAACCGTAGGCTAAGAACCAGCATGCCATTCCTGGCTTGGAAAACCTTCACCACATTCCATGTTGATGTAAACTGCATTCGGTGAATCAATGTTAGTGCATCCTATCTCCACTCAGAGGGATGCTAATCAAATTACTTTAAACATTAAACAATCATATTATAACCTATGGACATAATTTTCAGGTTAACATATTGCCACTTTCCAAAAGTATCCCACATTTCAGCTTCATAATACACATATAGTATTTTTTTTTTCTCGATAGATTGACTTTGGGGTCGCCAAGAAAGTAGGGCCAGGAACAAAGGCCCAGACGATGTGTGGAACGGCACATTATACGGCCCCAGAGATGATTTTGAATAAAGGGCACGACACGGCTGCCGATATTTGGTCGTTGGGAGTTCTTTTATTTGCTATACTCACTGGCAGGTAAGGATAATAGACACTTAACATGGAGATTATATACCGTCTGTTTTGCATCAGGGTGTTAAACTGTGCGTGTATAAGCGTGTTTATACATAAAACATGTATTCCAACATCACGGGCAGGCCCGACCCTAGGGCATGGCGAACTAGACAACCTCCTTGCACCCCGCGCTTCTCCGCAATGGAATTTGTTTGGTTGGAGCCCTGCGCTCATCGCTTGCTGCCTTGGACCCGCATGCTGCTATGGACCCCGCACATCCTAGGGCCGGGCCTGATCACGGGAACTTATGATGTCTGAGCACAGCTAAAGTCACTGCAATTCACTTAGTCCCGGTACAACTGTCGATGTCCTTTTTTAACATTTTCGAATGTAAGGAACGGTACATGCCCGTATTTACACTGTGGCAGTCATTTGAACCTTCACAGTGCGATATAAATCTGAAAAATGTACTGTCTCGATTTTTAGTAAAGGCTGATTTCTTTTATTATGTGCGAGTACTTAGAGACGAAGAATAAATAACATGATGGAGACATTACAACCTAATATAAAAGATTTTAACAGCTATCTTGTTTCCTTTATCTCAAATGAACTTTGAAAATTGCTTGTATGTCGATTCGTACCGGTTGGAATTTATGTGTGTTTTTACATGTAAATATTCAGCACATGAATTTCGTTAAATTTCACAAATTGCATTTCTTCTTCCAGCTCCCTATTTGCAGACAAGGATGATGATGACGTCAAGACTTATGAAAACATCCTGACGGGAATCGATGTTGTTGTCTTCCCAAACGAAATAAGAAAGATCGCTGAAGATTTCATACGGAAATTGTGCAGGTAAGAATGTTGTCGAGGTTATTGTCTTACCATGTCGTAAAATAATCGCTGAAAATGTCATATGAAAACTGTGTGTGTGTGCTAGAACGGCGGTAACAAAACGAGTGTAACGATGGTCGGACCTTGATAAATTTAGGCATAGGGACGAGAACGAAGACAACAAACCTGTAATCTCAAGTCACAAAAAAAACAAAAGCTACAAAATATTTACTTGAAATATTTAAATGGCATAGAGGCAAATCCAACAATTTAACTGTGGTAAAGCGTAATGGATGACAAGTAAAAATCACAGAAATTAATGATTTGAAAAGGGTAAGTGTATGAGAGCGCTGCCCTAAATCGAGATTTCCTTGTCTACCATCAGTATATGTATACAATATATACCGTATATAATATAATGAATTGTTGCACATCTTCCTATATTTTTTTTTTTTTATTTTGTCCCCTCCGTTTTGAGGAAGACTTGTGCAAAATAATGTTCATAACAGAAACTGTTCAGCATCACTTTCTTGTTTAAGGCCTTACAATGACGTCAGCCATTTTAAGGAAGCGACGAAGAGCATGTATCTAATACTTGCGTCTGATTCATGATGGTGAAATGTATACTTTTTGCTCGGGTCTCCGTATCAGAAAACGTGTAAAAGCGCCTGAAAAGAAAACCAATTGATACATGTATATAATACTAATGCTCTGTTTCCATAATTGGCGTTTAATGTGAGATTCATTCAATCATTCTCATTTCCTTCTTTTTAAGGAATAACCCTACAAGGCGCCTCTCCGCGCAAGAAATACCAAAACATGGATGGTTTGAGAAATTCCGCTGGGAGTGTTTAAGAAAGAAAACATTGAAACCACCTTACACTCCAAAGGTTAGAATCTCTCTCTCTCTCTCTCTCTCTCTCT
>JAECUM010095319.1:0-27939 GCA_016617855.1 Megalonaias nervosa | reverse complement strand
TTAAGCCTGTGAGTCTATATATGTGTACTGTTAAGCATGTGCGTCTATATATGTGTACTGTTATGCCTGTGAGTCTATATATGTGTACTGTTAAGCCTGTGCGTCTATATATGTGCACTGTCATGCCTGTGAGTCTATATTTGTGTACTGTTAAGCCTGTGAGTCTATACATGTGTACTGTTAGGCCTTTGAGTCTCTGTATGTGTACTGTTATGCCTGTGAGTCTATATTATGTGTGCTCTTCAACTTGATACATTGGTTTTAGCGTGAGACACGTTTTTTCAGATACATTTCAAATATCATGAAAATATTTGCCAATATTTTCTTGTTTCATCACGTCATGCACATTTATCGAATTTTCAGAAGGATAGTATCAAATATCATCTTAATGATAGTATCGAGGGCCATTTTAATGATAGTATCGAATGCCATCTTAATAATAGTATACATGGTCATTTTAATGATAGGATCAAATGCCATCTTAATGATAGCATCGATGGCCATTTTAATGATAGGATCAAATGTCATCCTATTGATAGTATCAAATGCCATTTTAATGATAATATCAATTCAAATCTTAATGATAGTATTGAAGGCCATTTTAAGGATAGTATCAAATGCCATCTTAATGATAGTATCGAAAGCCATTGTAACGATAGGATCAAATGCCATTTTAATGATAGTATCGATGGCCATTTTAATGATAGGATCAAATGCCATCCTATTGATAGTATCAAATGCCATTTTAATGATAGTATTGAAGGCCATTTTATTGATAGTATCAAATGCCATCTTTTCATTTAAAATATGAGGGCGATACATTCTGAGAGGAACCAAAGCATTGTATGATTTATTTCACGGCTATGTACACAAGAAAGCAACCAGTTAACCCATATCCACTGTGAACAGTTTGTATTCTGCAGCCACGCGGCATGAACACTTCGTCTAAAACGAACAACACGCATCAAATAATGTTGTATATTTCAGGTATAGCCACGAGGTAAATGCCATACAATGTGGCAAAGTGGCCAAATTTAAAAAATAAATAAATACCTCAAACAAAAGAGGAAATTACATGGATCAATAATTGCAAAGTATATTTCGTAGCTGCATAATAACCACATTAGTCGCAATTATTAGTATGCAGAGAATTCATGTTTTGTTAATTATTTTTAGACTTATTTATTTATCGTGTGCAGTACATGCCCAGACATTTAACAACGTCATCATCAGCCAGGTGCAGAGCCTGTAGTCCACCAGGGAACTTTGTCAGTAGACAGTTGTTCACAATGTGTGACATGGTCTGTAGAGCACCACAGCTACAGGAAGAGTCAGTGGCCTGGTCCCATCGGACAAGGCTGATTGCACAACGACCCTGTCCTGGCAGGAAACGGTTCAGCGTGGTCCACAGATGTCATGGAAGGTTGATGTCAGGAGGGCAAATAGATGGCTCAGCTGCAGAGATTTATTTTAAACCCTGTTCGTGAACTTCAGGCAACAAGCACTTCCTCGGTCATTATCGTCGCTTAATTGCTACACCTGGACGTGTCACGCATATATATCGTATAAATTTAATATATTAGCATAAACAGCAATTTCAGTGTTGGTGCACCTCGATGGCCTAGTGGTCTAAAGCGCACGCTTTTACCGTTCACTGAATCTTACTTCTGTTCGCTTGGGTTCGAGTCTCAGGCTCGGCCAATGTGGGTGTGTGAGAAAGCTTGCCATAAGCTTCCCGTGGATCGGTGGGGTTTTCCTGAATGCTTATTCCGCCAGTTATACTGGCCACTAGAACTGAGTACCACAAACAATTATATACCGCGGTATTTCTGAACGTACCGCGATAGGTATACCAGTTATATGAGGGACCAACAATTCAATATTCAGGGGCATTTACCTGAAACTTGTTTGCTTAATTTCTGTCTTTCAATGGCTGTAAAAATATTTTGCTTTGATCTATTGCTAAATAACAACACCATATTATATCCTTGATATTATTTGGGAAAAATATTAATTATCTTGAGAATAAAATAAAATATTTCAGCTCAAAAGAAAATTACGGTCCCACTCGCGCCCGGTCCCACTCGCGCCCCAAATATTAACTGGCCAACACCTTGCTACAGATGAATTTGTATATGTTAACTGTTGTATAAGTTGCAATCCAAAAGCTGCCAACTAAAGTGAGATGATTAAGCTTACACTAAAGCTGATACTATTAAATAAATAACATTGTGCTGCCATTCTAGAGCCTATTGATAAAAATGAAAAGCCTTGATACAGAAGCCAACAATTTACTAACTACACTATTGGTATGACAGGGAGAAAACGGTAAACAAAGAACTCATTAGCTCAACAAATGGAAAATATTTAGTGGACTTGAGAACATTACGTAATGTTCACACAGAAAATATGTGCTCTCCTGAAAATTGTAAGATGATTCTCAGCCTGACATAGAAATACGTATACATAACACATAGCAAATAACATGGTTTTGGGTTTGTTGTTTTGTTTTTTTCTTAATCCAAATTGTTTCCACGAATTAGATTTGGTTAGAACGTGTTTCACAGCTCTCTATTTGGTCACCACGTTGGCATACCTGACACGTGTCAAACATGTAATTAATATAAATATAGACAAAACTAAGTGTTTTGTTCCGAGTGGGCGAAAAGAACGAATTTGATGCGGTGTAGGAAAATTTCAAGCCGTCAGTCCAAGACTATGTTCCAACGCTGTATCAAACCAGTTCTTTTCCCGAAACAAAACAGTTTTGCATTTATCTCATATCCCCATTTTAGTTACGCATTCTTTTCAATTTTGTAATGGAAACTGTTAAATATATGAATTATGCATTTAGCGTTTTATGAAAGAGATTCTACAACCTCTAGGCCTAGATATATCCTGTGCAGTTGTGTTATCGATCTGTCTGCATTGCTGAGATAGTGATTTACTCTTTAGCTTTGAATGTTTCAAAAATTTTGTATGGGGTATATGACTTGGTTTAAGCTGCAGTCATAGACAGACGGATTTGTCCTTACTTCTCAAATGGAACGTAGGTTTTGGATCAGTAAGTGACCCTTTTTTCATGCACAACATTTACTAGATACACAAACTGTACTTCCAAGCAAATTTCAGGACAAATTTCACAGAATAATAAGTACTTTCAAACTCACTGTTTTTGTGTTTTCATTACAAGAAATTAGTGATGGCATTAAACTTAATGGTGATAATTTAAGCATGTATTTAAAACAAAACGAAGAATCAGTATGTTTCTAAGACGCGGATTAGATTTTTAAGAATCATTTTGGTATTTTAGCAGGGAAATTCTAAATAATATCGTTCTGTTTTCTGATTTTTATTTTCTACTTGAACAGTAGCAAGAATTTAAAACATCAACACATATAATTCCCAAAGTGTGCCACAGAATCAAAAAGTCTCAACAACAACATTGTAACAAGCGGTAATTCTTCTAAATTTGCGTCATATTCAAAACAGCTGTTGCTCTGTGTGATACGTCTAACTTTATGCTGTAAATGTTTCGTAGTATTATCTTCAGATTTATTAAACAAATTCGATTCCTCAGTAATACTAATAGACATAATCAAAGATCCTCAACTTAAACTTGCTTGTTAAACAATTTATATATATAAAAAAATCTTCAAACCAAAGTTTTGAAACTCTGAAACAAATGATTTTAGGTGGGGTTCTTCTGTTTAAGATTATTTCGATTGACCTTACGCGAGAGGATAGATCGCTCCGCCTACCAAATCACGTGACATGACTTCCTGCTAGCCTCCGACAAACATACAGTATTTGGCAAAGAAATATGTTTCAGCTTAAGTGATATGTTTATTGAAAATGATTTGTATTATTCTTAAAAATGTAAAATTTCAAAGTCGCATAAATTATACTGCAGTAGACAATATTTATATTTGTAGTTCAAGTTATAGTAATAATCTAAGTGTGTTATTTCAGTAAATAATAAAAATCAACTTTAAAGCTGCTCGAGAACTTATTCATCCACAAGGAAATTTGCTCAAAAGATGTTAATATATTTAGTATATAATCTTATACTTATCACTTTTATCTGGCTTAGAAAGAAATCTGATTCCTCCATTTAGACGATATCGACACTCAGAATTATAAGGCTCCCACTGCCTTCTTTTCACCCTTATGGATCGAGAAATCAACAAAACATAGCAAATATTGTAAATACTTATCATAATCAATTCATTATTGCCACAAGCAGCTTGTCGGAGAAAAATGGCGGACGTAAGCAATGCCTGGAGGTGTGTCTAATTTACGCTCGCTGATTGGTTAATTGATCAGCATGATTGACAAGTGGCGATATGTCAATTGTGAAATGTTTCTTCTCTGTGGCGTCAGTGATGTATCTGGGAACGATATCAAACGGATGCACGGTTCAAAAGATGTTTTATTGTGTCCGATTTCTTGAATCAATTTCTTTAAGATTGTTGCTTCCAGAATTCAACACTTTCTGGCAACTATCAAACTCATCTGATGATTAAATGATGTAGCCCTTAGTTACTGTCCCTTAATTATCTGTCTACAGCAGTGCTATAACTATCAAGATCATCTTGTATAAACCATCCGGTTTCATTAATGTAATTAGGCATCAATTTAAGTGACTAATTAAGATTTCTTCGAATGTGGGTATATTTCTAACCATTCCTTGAATCATGACATGACGTATTGAGTCTTTCTTGCTTTGACTGGTTTTTAAAAATTCCAATATAAGATTTCAGCAGCAAAATATTGCTTTCTCTCTCTCTCTCTCTCTCTCTCTCTCTCTCTCTCTCTCTCTCTCTCTCTCATGCTTGATATCACTTTGCATGCCAAATTCATCTGAAATCCCATTGTCAAACATTATGTCCATGATATTATTGTCCATCTCAACTAACTCTAATTTCTCGGGATAAATACCGTGAAATGCACATAAACTGCACATAAACATATAAGAACACATCACGAGGTCACAAATGACCTCCTAACGTTATGCAAACAACCGAGGCATCCAAATAGATATCACAGTTGTTCCACTACACTACTGTTCGTTCAGTCAGATATTTTCAATCTTTTGTCCCACACGGCTCACAAAAGATAGAAATATTTCTACAAGTTTTATAAATTTCGCTTGAAATGAGCACTTATGCAAGATTCTCTATTTTATAAATGTCTTTCAGAATGTAAATAATGCCATGTAGTCCTTTCATACCGGAAAAATATATTGCATATGATATCTTTTTCAGCAACCTAGCAAGGTTCATACAAAAATGTCTGAATATAATAGATCCTTTCAACTATATCAGCACCAATTATTAAAAACTAGTGACAACTGGATTTAATGATGCATAGACAAAATAAATACGTTACGTCAAGGAAAGCACACATTAGTTTACATGTAAATACTGTATTGTTGAATCAATGGTAACCTAGAGTACCATCAAAATCTAAGCCTATGCATTTGTGTCCATGATACATATAAACTTAACGTTGATTCAGAACAGGTTTTCAGTGAATGAACAACATTTTAAATGTATGCCCAAATTTCTCAAAAAGTTTCATCAATTTTAAATTAATGCAAACAACATACACCAATCAATTTTATGAACTTCTTTATGAAATAGATTACGTATCTCCGTATTGAAATAACGTCTTTATGAAATGGTTTATGTATCTCCGTATTGAAATAACGTCTTTACGAAATGGATTATATATCTCATTGAAATAACATCTTTATGAAATGGATTGTGTATCACCATACTGAATTAATGTCTTTATGAAATGGATTATGTCTCTTCTCATTGAAATAACGTCTTTATGAAATGGGTTATATATCTCATCATTTAAATAACGTCTTTATGAAATGGATTATGTATCTCCGCATTTGCAATAATGTCTTTATGACATGGATTATGCATCTTCGTATTGAAATAACGTCTTATGAAATGGATTATGTATCTCCTCATTGAAATAACGTCTTTGTTAAATGGATTATGTATCTCCATACCTAAATAACGTCTTTATGAAATGGATTATGTATCTCCTCATTGAAATAACGTTTTTATAAAAGGGATTATGTATCTCCATACTGAAATAACGTCTTTGTGAAATGGATTATGTATCTCCGTACTGAGAAAAAAAAAAGTTTGATTTGGTTTACAGAGTGTTGTAATCACAATGATGAGCAGATTTTGGAAGAGCTGTCTGGAAACAACTCCAAAGTTCATGCGTTTCTGGTAGCATGACGTGTGAGTTCACGTGATGTAGAGTTCTGGCATTTGGCTGCAGACAGGAGGAGTGTCTATCTAATTTTCAATCCTGTTCTTTACAGAAAGTTCTGGCTGTTTGTGTTCTACTTGTTAGTCAGTTTCAGTACAAATACAGTTATATATAGAAAATGTCTAAAGGTTAATACCCTGCAAAATTGCTGTCGCTGCCTTCAAGCTTACTTGTGCTAAAGGCGTTATTGCGCAGAACAGCTTATTTCGTGTCAGTGTATTGATCTTTATCGGCAAATAAGTGGTAAGGGATGTCATTACTGTTTGTTGTTGTTGTTGTTGTTGTTGTTGGGTTTAACGCCATTTTTCAGCACACGATAGGCTATACATGGCGGCCAGTATTAATGGTGGAGGAAGAACCCGGGAAAACCCCGGAAAGAACCACAGACCCACGAGAAGCTACTGGTAAGCTTTCTCACATATCCAAATTGGGGGAATCCGAGACTCGAACCCACGCAGACACAAAGGTGAGATGGTAGTGATCCGTAACGGAGAGCGCTTTAGACCACTGGGCCACTCGGGGCCCCGTCATTACTGTTTAACATGTCATAAGTGGTAAAGCTGGCCAGTACTGTTGTATACGTTATAAGTGGTAAAGCTGGCCAATACTGTTTTATGTAATAAGTGGTAAGGTCAGTCAGTAATAATAATAATAATAATAATGAGGACTTTGTATAGCGCCTAATCTTTAGAAGCTCTAAGCGCTTTACAACATTTGACAAAACTTAAAAAACATATATAATGATATGATTACAAAATTAAAAACAAACACCACGAAAGTAGAAACAGAAAATATGCTGTAAATATTTAAGGCAAGGATAAATTATTAGGTCTTTAAGTCTGTTCTTGCAGTTGAAATAGGTGAGTTTTAAGAGCGCTCTTGAATGAGATCACTGTGTCTTTGTGTCTAAGTGCAGTGGGCAATTCGTTCACGTTGCTGGGCCCTGGTATGCAAAAGAGCGTTGTCCATATGATTTCATCTTCATAGTGGGAATGATGAGAATACGAGTGTCAGAAGAGGAGCGTAAGAATCTTGCAGGTGTGTACACATGGGTGAGGTCAGATAGGTACGTTGGACTGGAGCCCGTCAGTGAAACGTAGCACAGAGAACAAATTTTGTGTTTAATTCTGGATCGTATGGATAGCCAGTGTAGGGTAGAGAGCAGGGGAGAGGCGTGCTCTGATCATGGTACTCTAAGGATGATTCGAGCAGCTGTATTTTGAACTTTTTGAAGTTTCTGAAGTAGATATTGAGACAAACCAGACAGAATTGAGTTACAATAGTCCAGTCTTGAAAGTACTACACAAGTGTTTTAGTGGCATCAACTGAAAGATACTTGCGAATGGAGCTGATTCGTCTCAGCTCAAGATATGCAGCCTTGCATATATTCATGACATGTTGGTGCAACGAGAGAGTACTGTCGAGAGTGACACCGAGGTTTCGTACTGACTGTGAATTTCATGTTGGTGTTGCTGATATTTATTGTCTGAGGTAAAGGATGTGAATGAGAAAGTCTTTGTGTTGTAATCAGGATGGCTTCAGTTTTATCATCATTCATCTGCAGCTTGTTACATGTCGTCCATGATTTCACATCGGAAATGCACCTCTCTACGCCTTGGATGGTAGCTTCAACTTCAGCTGGATGGCTAGATTTGTATATTTAGGTGTCATCAGCATACAATTGGTGAGACACTGGATGATGATCTATGACACTTGAGAGTGGCTGAGTGTATAGAATGAAGAGAACAGGTCCAAGAACAGACCCCTGTGGAACACCACAGCATAGTTCAACTGGGCTGGAGTGTTTTCCATTTGCAGACACAATTTGTGTCCTGTTGACCAAGTAGGACTTGAACCATAGTAAGGCCATATCATGAATGCCAAATACATGCTGGAGACGGTGAAGTAATATATCATGGTCTATTGTGTCAAATGCTGCAGACAAGTCAAGGAGAGTGAGGACTGTAATCTTTCCGCTATCCAAAGCAGAGAGAAGGTCATTGACTACTTTCAGAAGAGTAGTTTCAGTACTGTGGCAAGGGCGATATGCAGACTGTACATTGCTAAAAAGACTGTTTGAATTCAGATGAGATACAAGTTGGGATAGAACAACTTTTTCTAAGATTTTTGACATGAATGGCAGATTAGAAACTGGGCGGTAGTTCTTTAAATCATTATGGTCGAGTGTTGGTTTCTTCAGCAGAGGCTTTACAATGGCAGTTTTGTAAAATGATGGGAATTCCCCAGTTGAGAAAGAGGTATTAATAACATCAGTTAGTGAAGGCAGTATTGGATCCAAGCACTCTAGCAGCAGTGACGTCGGGATCGGATCCAGTTCACATGACTTTACTGTTTATATATTATAATTGGTAAGGATGTCCAGTACTGTTTCTGTTCTGTATATTATGAATGGTAAGGTTGGCTAGTACTGTTTAATGTATAATTTGCAGTAAGGCTGAACCCATTAGTTTTTTGTGTTAAAAGTGGTAAGACTGACAAGTACTGTTTTATATGTTATCAATGGTAAGGCAGGTCAGTACTGTTTAATCTGTTATAAGTAGTAAGCCTGGCCCCATTACTGTTTTATGTGTTATACGTGGTAAGGCTGACCAGTACTGTTTTATATGTTATAACAACCGATATTAAAACGTTGACTGAAGCATCTTTAGGATATTAAGGGAAGACGCACAACAACGTCCAGAATGGCTTAGCACAGAGACTCCTTAAAGTTAAGGTATATTTCCATGGCAACGTAGGTAGTTGTGAAATACAATTTCATATTGCAATAACGTTTTTATGAAATGGATTATATATCTCAGTATTGCAATAACGACTTTATGAAAAGGGTTATGAATCTCCTCATTGAAATAAAGTCTTTATGAAATGGGTTATGTATCTTAGTATTGCAATAACGTCTGTATGAAATGGATTAAGTATCACCGTATTGCAATAACGTCTTTATGAAAAGGAGTATGTGTCTCCGTATCGCAATAACGTCTTTGTGAAAGGGAATATGTATCTCAGTATTGCAACAACGTCATCGTGAAATGGATGATGTATATCAGTATTGCAATAAAGTCTGTTTGAAATGGATTATGCATCTCCGTATTGCAAAAGGTTTTCATGAAATGGATAGTGTGTCTCCGTATCGCAATAACTTCTTTATGAAAGGGAATATGTATCTCAGTATTGCAATAACATCTTTATGAAATGGAGTATGTGTCTTCGTATCGCAATAACGTATTAATGAAAAGGAATATGTATCTCGGTATTGCAATAACGTCTTTATGAAATGGATTATATATCTCAGCACTGCAATAGCGTCTTGAACAAATGGATTTTGTATCTCCGTATTGCAATAACTTTTTTATGAAATGGATTATGTATCTCAGGATTGCAATAACGTCTTTATGAAATTGGCTATGTGTCTCCGTATTGCAATAGCATATTTATGAAATGGATTATGTATCTCAGTATTGCAATAACTTCTTTATGAAATGGATTATGAATCTCGTCAATGAAATAAAGTCTTTAAGAAATGGATTATGTGTCTCCGTATTGCAATAAGGTCTTTCAGAAATGAATTATGTATCTACTTATTACAATAACTTATTTATGAAATGAATTATGTATCACAGTATTGCAATAATGTTTTTATGAAATGGATTATTTATCTCAGTATTGCAACAACGTCTTTATGAAATGGATTATGTATCTCAGTATTGCAATAACGCCTTTCAGAAATGGATTATGTATCTCCGTATTGTAATAAAGTCTTTATGAAATAAATCTCCTCATTGAAATAACGTCTTTATGAAGTGGATTTTGTATCGGCATGCTGAATTAACGTCTTAATGAAATGGATTATGTATCACCTCATTGAAATAACGTCTCTGTGAAAGGGATTTTGTATCTCCATACTGAATAAACGTCTTTGTGAAATGGATTATGCATCTCGTCATTGAAACAACCTCTTTATGAAATGGATTATGTATCTCCATACTGAAATAACGTCGTTATGAAATGGATTAGGTATCTCCGTATTGGAATAACGTCCTCAAGAAATGGATTATGTATCCCCGTATTCCAATAACGTCTTTATGAAATGGATTATATATTTCCGTATTGCAAAAACGTCTTTATGAAATGAATTATGTATCTTAGTATTACAGTAACGTCTGAATGAAATGGATTGTTTGTCTCCGTATTACAAGAACGACTTCATGAAATTTGATTATGTACCTCAGTATTGAAATAACGTATTTTTGGAAAGAAATACGTGTCCCCGTATCACAATAACGTTTTTATGAAATGGATTATGTATCTCCGTATTGAAATAATGTCATTATGAAATGGATTATGTGTCTCTGTATTGCAATAACTCATTTATGAAATAGATTATGTACATCCGTTTTGCAATAACATCTCTATGAAATGGACTTCATATGTCTCCGTATTGCAATAACCTCTTTATGAAATGGATTATGTATCTTAGTATTGCAATAACGTCTTTATGAAAAGGATTATGCATTTCCGTATTGCAATAATGTATTTATCAAATGGATTATGTATCTCAGCATTTCAATAGCGTCTTTAAGAAAAGTATTATGCATCTCCGTATTGCAATAACGTATTTATGAAATGGATTATATCCTCCGTACTGAAAAAAAAATAAAAATCGTTTGATTTGGTTTACAGAGTGTCGTTATAACAATGATGAGCAGATTTTGGAAGAGCTGTATGTGTGTTACACCCCTGGCGATTTTAAGGAAGGCATGAGTGCGTTTGAACGAGTTCCTACCTGTAACGCCACTGCAAGACCAAGACAATCATGATAAACCAAGAAAGAATGTCGTTTGGTAGCCCCATACGATTAAGATTCATTATCGACCGGCGGTATTAAAATGAATTAAAAGGGGAATGTAAATAGTGTGTGTCAGTGAATAATTAGATAGATAAAGGTACTTAAGATGAACGACAGTACATATGTTCTAACAATACTCAAAGAGATTGCACACAATTTTTATTTTAGAACAGATATTTTAGAATAGATATTTACTTCTTTCAATAAATTTAAAATGCAAGACACGTTTACTGTATCGGAACGTTCCTTCACGTGTTGAATATTGTTGCAACGATCACGTGTACGTTGGAGATCGGAACATTTGGTCACAACTTGCTTCACAGTGAAGGGATTTTGCAAGAAACGCTCTCAAGTAGGTCTTCGCCTTTTAGTATGTAGGAGTGGGTTATATAAGTATGACCAGTTTGAATTCTTGCAGTGACTATGTCGTCCTTACTGATGCTTCTGTATCAAGGAACCCAGCAACCTAATCTTGGTTTGATTATATGTAGTTTATTATTCACTGCATCATTCCATGATGCCTGCCACTTACTAAGTAAAGACGTTTCGATACAAAGTTTAAATTCAGTGTATGTTATTTTAAAGTCAGATTCTTCCAGGGATAGGGTCAATTATAAAGGTAAAATACTGATTGAAAAGGCTCTAGCATAGTCAGAGATAAGTCTTATGGCAACACATGATAAGACTATTCTACTGAAATTACATACTACTTACCATGCCACGACGTATGTTATCAGTGCTGAACCAAATTCCATGGCAGGAAGTCCTCTATAGGTTTCAAGACTTAGTATATTATCAAGTACGGTTAAAAGAACTGATTTCACAAGACGACACTGTTCTTTTATATTTTGGACGACGTGTATGTGTGCGTCCGTGTGTGTGCGAGTGACTACATTTACTGGAGTTCGTTTACCAGCAGATTTATGTAGTAAATGCAAAGACATGACCGCCAAAACTTTATATGTGAACGAAAAATGTATTGTGTCAAAAGTGTTGGGAATAGTGACGAGTTGTGTACACCTGTGTGAAGAGAACGCTTGTCTTATCAATTCTTCATACTTAGATGTGTGTGTATATACAGTTGGATACACTAACAAGTTTACGACTGGAAGGATGTACATGACTGGAAATATCTTGGATTTGACACTTGGAAACAAGAGGTAGATGACTGGACCAAAGTTAGTAATATGTGACTGATGAAAGAAAACAAAACTTGAACTTTGTGGTTTTTAATTGTCTCTGGTTTTGTAATTAAAAGCCATTGTTCAGCACATAATGAGTTATGCATAGCGGCCAGAATATCCTTGGTAGAGGAAGAACGCGGGAAGATCCTCGGGGAGCCACGACAAACTAAAAGCTAATGGCAAGCTTCCTCACATATGTATACGATGATCGAACAGAGACTATAACTCACGCGGACAGAGATGACTTGTTTGAGTGATCTGTAAAGAGAAATGCCTCAGACCATTGAGGATTGGGGGGACTTGGGGACACTAGTGGCTTTGAAATGATAATATCTTTGATGTTGCTACACTATGAAAAATTAAATGCATAAAATGTCTTGTGTCATTCGTGGAATCTTAGAAATCTAACCAACAATTGATACTGCTGCATGCTTTAGTCAACCACATCGTGGCATTTTTGATGATATCTTAGTAGAAAATGAAGAAATTAAATTTTGAAAAAACAAAATGTCCAAAGAGAGGTACTGCCACTAGAACCCTCACATATTCAAGAAACCCTCGCCTTCCACTTCTAATTCTCTTCGGTTAATGATCATGCCTATCAAATATGATTAAAGACGAGTGCTTCCTGCTTTGATGAAAAATTGTAAATCCATTCTAAAGAAACTTCTACTTTGTCGCTGTATTCATCTACTGATCTAGCTGCTGCTGCAGTCAGCAATGTGGCATTTATTAAGACAAAACTACAAGACAGAAAAGGAGCAGCAGGAAGGGTGAACAGACCACTTGCCTGAGACATTAAAGTTTTTGTCTTAATAATGAAAACTTTTGTCTTAATAATGAAAACTTCTTTAATTGACCAGATTTTTTCTGATTTTTTCACGTACTGGTCACTACGCGTTGGTCATTCACCCTTCCTGCTGCTATGATTTTTATCCAAAAATTATATCAAGTCCGTTGCGATATCTTGACCTAGGATCGTGTAAATTTATCGTTACAAAACCAAATGGAGCAGCTTGTGCTTTTGAAAAGAAATTTTTAAATTTGTTCATGTCCATGTCGCCTGAACACCAAGTATAATAAATATTTTGCAGTGTATGATTATCTACGCCATTAAACACAACCAAAATATTGCAGTTGTCTCTCATTACTTTTTGAATTTGTGTATATCTCTGTGTAACATAAATCACGTCTGTATTTTTATGTCTACCTCGTGAAAATATTCTAGCTGGATTTGATTGTTTGTCCAGCATAACATCATCATACACTACTAAATTATTAATGAATCCATCCAGATCATCTACAGATGGCGCTTCATCAATATCAGTAATAAAGTCTATGACATTGTCTTCATGTAACGATTTTGCATTTTCATTAAAATCTTTAAGTACTTCGTAACATCGCTGATCATCTACAGATGGCGCTACTAAATATAATTTATCCCACTTCAGCCATCGCATTATTAGATTAAGCAGTAATTGCGTTTTCCCACTTCCAGATTGGCCTATTATAATCATTCTGATAGAATTCGGAGGCGCTGGATGGTGTTTTACTGGTTCTTGTTTTCGTGTCGCAGAAAAGTCAATTATATCCATATAATAAATAATATGAGTCTATATTGTGTTCGATGCAGAGCACCTACCGATACTACTGAATTAACGACAACAACAACAAGAAATAAAAGACGTGCACTTACAGGCAAGTGTGTGAAATGTGGTACCAAGAAATATAAATTTATTCCAACAAAGACAGGTGGGGGTGATATCGCTGCTTCGTTAGGAAAATTACCAGGAACTCCATGGGCTAAATATCCCGGTGAGAAACATTTACCCGGATATAATTATTGTGGTCCTGGAACTCGTCTCGATATCAGACTCGATGATCAAGATCAACCAAAACCAGGAGAGTATCTAGTAAATAAGATCGATCAAGCGTGTCACGTTCACGATGTCGCGTATAAAAGTAAGGATTTGCAACACCGACATCTTGCGGATGTGAAATTGATTCACGCGTTAAATTCTATACCTAATAAATCTCTCAGAGAAAAATTAGCTAGTTTTCTAGTAAAACCTGCTATGAAAGGTAAACTGGTGCTAGGGGCTGGCAATTAATTATATAACTATCATAATGGAATCTGTTTATTATTCCCCGAGAGGATTCTGGAGAGGTAAGGCAGCGATTAGTAAACTCGCTGAAGCAGCAAAAGTTTCACGTGATGTTGCTGCATCATGGTTAGCACGACAGGCAATATGGCAAATCTTCCTAAGTCCACCTAAAAAATTCATTACGCGCATTTTGATGTTAGCGTTCCTAATGAAGTTCATCAAGCAGATATTTTATTTTTAACACACGATACCATTAAAACACGTGGACGAAAATCACGCACGTACAAATACGCGTTAACTGTCGTTGACATTGCGAGTAGATATAAAGAAGCGGAGCCATTATCAACAAAGACAACATCTGAAGTTGCATCTGCGTTTGAGCGCATTTATCAACGTGGCGGTCTACGATGGCCACGGTTATTACAAGTTGATCCCGGTAAAGAATTTCTTGGAGTAGTATCAGCGTTGATGAAGAAACATAATGTTAAAATCAGACGAGGACATACTGAAATTCATCGTGATCAGGCAATCGTTGAACGATTTAATAGAACTCTTGCCGAGCGGTTATTCGGATATCAATATGCAAAGGAAATATCTACTGACCTTAAGTCGGGTGAGCGATCTCGTGAATGGGTTGCAAGATTACCGAGTGTGATAGCTGCGTTGAATAATGAAATTACTCGTGCAACTTCCATGAAACCTTCTAATGCGATCAAAAAAAAATATATACCCCGTAGCAATGGCTACGGACAACGACGTGAATCTTTCTCTCAACCAGTATTAGGTAATGTAACTGTAAGATATTTATATGAACCTGGCGAACTTGAAGGCGGTAAAAAAAGAGCAACCGATCCCATCTGGAGCGTGACTACACATAAAATTTCTAGCGTGGTAAGATCCACTGGTAGACCTCCAATATACAGACTAGATTCTACAGCCCCTCAACGTGGATTTGTACGTGAACAATTACAAGTAATTCCTGCAGATACACAATTACCACCACGTTCAATTTTGTAAACGTCCAGAACCTCGACGTCGATTACACTCAAGACAGGTCAGCATTACATTTTCACGTGTGTGACCGAGATCACTATTAATTCTGTCTACGGTAAATTGTATTGGATTATTATTCGAATACTGCCATGACATATTACAGTTGCAACTTGCGCAATTATTATTCTGTAGTTGTTTTAGTTTTATAATAAATTCAACATCAATATCAAAATCACGATTATTTTTTTTGTCACACTGCTTATAACCAGATAGTTTTTTTTCTTATTACGTCATTATTAACAATTTGATCATTATTTTCTATAAAATTCATAATAACCCTATGTAGTTGAGATATTCTCCTGACTCGAGATACGGCGAGATAGACTAAATTTGACCATTCGATCCGATCATCTACAATCCAGATATTTGTATCAGTTATAGTTAATCCCTGTGACGAGTGAATCGTTATAGCGTATCCTAACGTCCACGGTGATTTATTCATAATCAGCGCATTCTCAACGACATTAATATCGACTAAAATAATATCATTCAAGACAAGATTCTGTATCCTTGGTGGAACCAAGGCACCAGGAATTTCAACATCAATATTCTGTCGTCGAGTATCTGGGGGGCGATAACATAATGGTACAGGTAGATCTGAAAATTTTTCTTTATGTAACGTAAATAATTTATCCTGTAGTTCATCACGAACTATCTTTCTACTCGCGACTATTAAATCAGCGCGATTCCATGAAGTCCAAAATTCATTCATAGAAGTCTCTGGAATTACTCCTCGCATTATCTCACATTGTACTCTGTCTGGCTGAAGTCTGATTAATCTTTTAAATTCCTTCAGCGGTTCATCGATAGCTCTATGGTCATTATGTATTTCTTCATAATAATTTACGTTATTCTTTAGCCATTCATGTGGAGACGTCCAACAAAGGGTGGTGGTTGACCATGATCGCCACACATAATCACAGCAGTATTCTTTGTCAATAACCATTCAAGAAATGTTTTTAGTGTTTCTAACGACACCGTGCATATCTCGTCCCATATAATATATTTAGGTATATATTTCTCACCCATCCGCGATGGAGTCCACGTGTCTCCACACCATCTAAAGAAACTGTGATAAGTACACGATTTTACTCCTCGTTGCTTTATTTCTCTGGCAAGTTTGTGCGTCGGTGTTAAAACAATCATATCTGATGTATTATTTATAAATAAATTAATTACACGAGTTGTTTTACCCGAACCACCACACCCATTAAGATAAACGGTTTTATGTCTAGATACAGGATCATACACATATGGTGCAGATGACTTTAATATTTGATTATTATTTTTGTAATATGTCTCCGCAATTTCAACATCTGCAGATTCAGAATAACTAAGTATATTTTCTTGTTTTATTCTCCATGTCCCCATTCACCATTACCGAGTTTTAATAAATCTTTATATTTTTTATGTACATAAAATGAATCCGTAGCGACTCTGACGGCGTAACGGGAAATTTATTTATCATCGATAATAGATTTATAGAAACATATGCCAACATCGAAGATCTTAAATGAGTAAACTGCGGTGACTCGCCATCAAGATAACTCACAATGGTACCTAGTTTCGTTCCATCTGATAAATAAGCATTACATCTGTTTATAAACATATTTTTCTCAGTTGTATCAGCGATTATAAAATCTAGTTCAGCATCGTCCATAATCAATCTTGTACAATGTCGTTTATAATCGTATGAACCACCTTGAGTAAATTTACCGATTATCTTTCTACCGAGATCTTTTGCAAATTTCTCATCGTATTCGTTTCTGCATTTATTTATTTTAATAATATGATCTTCATCAATATCAGGGAATTCTTTTCTGGTATCATCGATATTAAATCTGTTCGGTTCTGGTAACCAAACTTGCTTCTGTGAATTATACGATATAATCGCTTCAGTTACTCTCAACGATATTAAAAATCCAACATCAAGCATATATCGCAATAGTACTATTGGAACCCAATATTTTTCTGAAAAATGTCTTCCAAACCAAGCATAAGTAATCGGATGGAGATTTTCTGCAAATTCGAATAATTCTACATGAGCAAATCCGGTTAAGTCAAAATCTGGTAAATGTCCGTTTATCGCAACCCTGGTCATGTCATGTGTAGGATGTCCGAATCTCTTAAAGTATTTAGAACATACTCCATATCCAAGAAAACTCCCAGGATAACACGCTACCATATCAACCGGGATAACATCACTATGGTTGTATTTGGTGTTCCATAATCCACCGTGACCATATTCTAAACAGCTTTTCTTGACATCTTCAAGGAATTCCGATCGTGTTGGTTTCCATAAAATTTTTCCTGAGCGAAATGAGCCGCTACAGATGGAACTGTAAAACAATTATTTAATAGCTGTCTAATTTTGACATCGTCTGAAGTATATTCACGCCAAAGGCGCTGCGCAAGATGTTCCATTTCTACATTAAGAGATTCTGTACGGTAAATATCACCATTAGGCCGTACAAACTGATCGTAATGATCATATTCCGAACTCTGAAATAACCAAACGGATACAGGGTCGCTTTTGCTGATATTTTTAATAAAATCAAAGATGTCACCGTTATAAAATTTAACCGTTCTATCTCGTGGAAATATTGTTACTGCTGAGGTCCATGCGTGTGAATTATGATCAATAATATCTATCGGAGCTCCTCTTGATTTATATTTCGATTTATATAAAATCTCTCCTGTCAGCGTTTTTACTATTATTGGGAATTTTAATTTTTTTTCTAGCTCAGCGACATCTTTGATAGACGCTCCGGTATCTTTAACCGACTCTGCCCATTTGTTTATTTTTTTACGTCTTAAATCAGTTAAACCATTACCACGTATCGCGTTTGTAAAGTGTTCTGTAACTCGTTCAGCTACGCAGTTTATTCTTGATATTTTCATCGGTTTGAGATCCGCAACATTAGGTTTATCATTCAGCGGAAATATTCCATATACAACTGCAGTTGCTGGATAACTTTGTATATAGTAGGGTTTGTCAACACCGGTTAGTATTCCGGGCTTAGATTTATTACTCAAAAGAACAATATTACCCCCGGACTGCGCACGGACTGGATCACGCTTATCACGAATAATCCAAATATCTTCTTCTGTATTTACAATAAATTTTATTAAAATAAAATATTTTTGATTATCAAGGTGATTAATAATTACTTTTCCTCGTTTGTCATTCATCATATTAGTAACATTTCCAACTCTGAATGTTGACCATACATGAGCAGCACCATCGTCACGAAATTCCTTTTTTGCTTCACGAATACGTTCGGTTACATCCTCATCCGTTAATGCCAGATCTTGCATCAAAGTACTAAATTTATATTCTGATAGTCTGTCAAGATCGAATCTAGCAGGGAAGGTTCAATAACGGATAATTCCTCCATATTATAATTAGGGCAAGTATATATTTAATTGAACATTAATCTTTTGTATATGATTCAACCAAATCAATGCCACTGGTTAAAAATCGGTTATACGTCTCCGTGTAACAGAACATGTGTGACTGAATACTGTAGTTATCATATGCAATGTGTCAGAAATGGAAGTCTAGGACCAAAACCGTGTATTGTGTGTAGTGCTGGAGTGCGAGGAAAAACTCAATTGTGCGCGCAATGCGGTGGTAAAAAGTACAGAGAGTTGAAACGATATTATGATAAAAAATATAACGCTGACTCTCCTATAAAAACCGAAGAAGATTATTTGGCTAGATTTAAAAAAAAATAATGATTTAAACAAATAGTATTATATATAAATGGAACAAAACGAATTTGTGTCACATCCAATCCTTACCAATTATGAATCATCCCGAGATGGTGTAATCAGGAATTGCAGATTGAAAAAACCAGTCGGTAGTATTGATAATACTGGTTATCTTAGATTTACTGCTAATGGCAAGAAAAAAAGATATTTATCTCATATATTTACCTACGAGTGTTATTTTGGGCTGATCAAGGATAGGTATGTGGTTGACCACATCAACGGCGATAAGCTTGATAATTCACTTGGAAATCTACGTATTATCACGCAAAGTGAAAACTGTAAGCTTGGAAACACAGGAAGGTGTAAATTATACAGAAAGAGAGCTATTAAATCAGTGAATACAGAAACTGGGGAGGAAATTAGTTTTGAATCAATTAATTCTGCTGCCAAATATTTTGACATAGTACCACGATCGGTACAATACGTGGCAGAAAATATACAGAAATCTTCCTTTTCCAAAAGATTTACACAAAAAATAAATTTTCAATACGTTTAGTCTACCGTATTTCCAATGTTACCAAATGATTACTTGATACCTACTGAAACGTTAATTTTCCCAAGGGTTTTGTTTAGCCATAATTACAGTCACTGACTCTGTCAGGGGTCCATCTTCACCGTCGCTGCTCTCAGCGTCATTATCATTTTTTACAGAATCAGATAGCATAATCTTTCTTAATTGCATTACACGATTATCCACGATCTTTTTTCTTTCGTACTCGTGAGACAGTTTGGATTTAATATTTTCGATCGAACGTGCAAGAGATGCAAATAGTTTCACCTGATTGTCGTTTACCATAGCTAGTGATTCAAGCATGGATTGATAAATTAATTTTATAAATCTGTAGTTTGAAGGTAGTGTATATTTATTATCAAATTTTCTTTGTTGCAGTAATTCAAAATCGCACATAACTTTCTGAGGGTCGAGATTATCAGATATTTTTATTCCGTTATGTTTTAGTTTTTTAATCGCAGAAATAATATCATTAATGTTTTCTTGGTTCATTATATATATTTATATATGACTTTTTTTGTGTCAGGGAGCTGTTTTGTGTGTGATATATGGTTATGAAATATATACAGATGGTTTATGATTTTGATTTTGGACGGCACAAACATAAACGTATCCTAATGATTGTATGGTTATGAAATATATACAGATGGTTTATGATTTTGATTTTGGACGGCACAAACATAAACTTATCCTAATGATTGTATGGTTATGAAATATATACAGATGGTTTATGATTTTGATTTTGGACGGCACAAACATAAACTTATCCTAATGATTGTATGGTTATGAAATATATACAGATGATGATGACGGGGGAATCTTGTCTACGTCCAACAGATTTTGTACACTCTCCCCCCATACAAAACCCCGGGAGTGTAAAAGGTACACCCCTCAAGGGTGTATGATAGGAGAGTGTATTTTGTCTGTTGTGGATATCGAGGAAATACTCCGGGTCCCCCCAATTAAATAGCATCAGTCGCCAAATGCAAGATAATATCTTTAGCATTTTTTGAGACTCGAACGCGCGAGAGTCTGTAGAGCTTCGATCTACGTCCAACCGTCTTACCATTTCGGCCATCGTTCTCTTATCAATAATACAGTTAAATTTAAGTAATATATAAAATATTTGCTGCTTCACTAACAGCGGCTTACAGAAAACAGATAGATCACTAAATAATTAACGAAAAAAGATTGTCGTAGGGACTGAAACATCATTTCTGTCTAAAATGAGATTTTATAGTTTCCAAAAAATATATATATAACACTGAGTCTAAGCCGTAACAGCGGATATTGATTTAGTTATATAGCGGTTCTTAAAATAACTTTACGCACAGCTGTTATGGAATAATCAATATGCAGCCACAACAACTTTCTAGATTTCATTGTGCACGGATTTTATGTAAACAAAAGAATAAACATCCGGATATTTTTTTTTGTTATAATAACGTATTATGATTTCACATACAGGTTTATATTTAGCACTTCATTTCTCGTGTCCAGAATTCTATTATTTTGGTCTGTAAGTTTAAAGTGTATTCTTGATAATAACGGATTATGAACTCGCAGGTACACGGGGTTAATTGGTTCTGATATAATTAACGAACCGGGAGGAACCAACGGGCTAAAACTGAATAATATGTACCCTTGCTGAGCTTGGCTAGATTTAGAAAGATCTACCTGATAGCTACCTTCAATAACATCACATACCAGATTGACTGCAATTGTTGTTGTTATGTTTACAATGCCTGGCGATATATGACGTCCGGCACCAAAGGGATTGTTATTGTGTTTTAGTATAACCGGTGGTGGGGCTATTTTTTTCCACGATTCAATTACTCCCGGATAATATTCTTCAATAAGATCACTTAATGATTTCTTCATTTCAGCGTTATTTAAATCTGGTATAACAAATGTTTGTAAATCTTTTTCTGTTATTTTATAATGATTAAGAAATAATTGCTTCAAATTTGGTCTTGTGTAAGGACTATCTAATTCAGTAGTTGTAGCTTTCATAATACTTCGATCGGCGATATATAAATCGAATAAGATACCATTTAAGTGTTTTATTGACTCGATTATTTGCTGCTTTACGTTATCATTATAATGTTGTGATAATGAAATAAGTAAATTTCTTAAATCAATAAACGTTTTATCGTATTCAGGTTTAAGAGTATCTAAAAACCGTTTAATAAGTTTTTCATCAACACTATCTCGATCTCGCGCCCCTGGCGTCTTGATAATAGTAAATATTGATCTAATCATCTTGGGGATCCTTTTACCGTCAAAATCGGTAAAGTAGTATGTATCATCGTTTGGATCATTTTTAAGTGCTATATAATTCCATGGATATTTATTTCGATATTCTGGATTTTTAATGAATTTTTCTTCACTCGTTTTAAACTCATTTTTAGTTGGTTCTGAAACTCCATTATAAACAGGTGCAACTTCAGGCCATCCTAACACGGATCTAATCGAACGTTGATAAATATCTACGGGATAATCAGGAGAATTTATTTCAATCGCCGCTGATAGTGTTGGTTCATAAACAGTGATCGCTATTTTAGATTCTTTCCCTGTGATAGATTTAATTCTGCGTTGGAATTCATCATTAATCTGTTCTATTTGATAACTGCCCGTTGAAATTCCAACAACCTGCCAGTCAGGTGTTCCATCCGGTTTATTTTTATTCGCAAATACCAGTGAATTATTCGGTTGTTGTCCACCAAACGGTTTTGATCTAATATTAGGCCAACTATAATAAACTCGTAATTGCGCTAATGCTATTTCCCTTGCTGGAATTGCAGTCGGAAAATTAACGCTAAATTCAGGATTGGTTGAACTTAATGATATCATAGTAGTTTTGACGGCGTTGTATTAGCTACGATCTGCTGAAGTAATTCTAATGATGACATTATTATTATCGTTATTATTTAATTCTCCATCTTTCCGTTATTGTCACTAGCGATTATGAATGCTTCATCGTAGGTTTTCATTATCGTTACGAACTCCTCATCGGATATTTTGCCATCACTGAGATACGCTGAAATATACGAGCATAATTTAGTGTATGCGGCTGTTGCTGTGTGCAATTTCATCACGTACTCGTTTAGTTTATCATTCGTACACGTAGATATTTTTTTAGAGATAATACTGAAAATACCTGCACATGTTGTTGCCGTTGAAACTATAATCGCTACAACTGCAGGCGCTGTCATCGTTATTGTTGATAATAATAATCCAGTTCCAGCAATAACAGCAGAAACCGAGTATACCATTATATCAATAACGACCATACGACGCCGATATTTTTTTATCTTTATCGTGTAATCGTCGATGATATTTTTTAGTTTAGCTTGACACTCACATACTTGAGTGTATCTGTGACGTTGAACGTCGATAAATGATTCTTGATTCATTATACTTATTTAAGTAACTAATTCGGGAGTTTCAGCTACGAACTCAATACACCACCAATAATCTGCTGTGGTTAACTTTTTATCATTCGCTATTAGCATAAACGTTTCCTCGATATCTTTATTTAACACTATAGACACAATTCCAGAAAAATCATCGGTTGAATGACGCCATGGAAATGTGGTAAATATACTGAATTTTGCACTACTAAATACAGATAATCTGTATACACCAGTAACCTCTGCAGTGTGTTTAAAAGTGTTATTTTCCTGCGACCATGTTGCTTTTCCTGATGCGACTGTGTACACGATATTAATGATCTGCTTGTGATGAATTTTAACGAGATTAGTTTTTTGAATAATGTTAGGAATACCACTAATGATATCGTTGAGTCTTGCGTTAATGTCAGCGAGATTAATAATAACAGTTGGTGGAGTTCCAAAAAAGTCATTAATAGATCTGTGTACATTTCTACGAAAATTTAGAAATGTTTGTACATGATTAAAATATTCAGTTCTAAATGCAGCAATTCCATCATTGATAGTCGTTAATGAAGTAGTTATTGGAATTTCCTTATCGTCGACGTATTTCTTCGTTGCAGCGTCAAAATCTGTTTCTGGTGTTCTGAGATTATTAATACCATTATTATTCATGTCGAGAAATGCACGCATTATACCACCGCGCACTGACACGTATTTGGATTCTTGATCATCGACGTATTTTTTTGTTGCTGCGTCTGTATCTGCGATTGGATCTCCAAGATACGTAATTTTTCTTCCTGACATAATAATATCACCGGTAAATACATCACCAGTTTTCTTAACATAATCGTTAACCGACTTACCGGAATCCTGTATTTTACCATGATCAGTGAAAGTAACGACATTATTAACAACCGTATTTGGAATTCGTACAAGTACATCTGGTAGTTGTATGTTACTCGTTTTTAATCGTCCTTGTTTGTCCTGAAAAACGACGACTTCATTTTGATCCACACTTGTTATATTTAATAAATCATCGATTTCATTTCTGAGCTGATCAATGGTTGCATATTTAGATAAATCGACCTTCTGAGCTCTACCTAAGGATCTTCCGTAAATATCTACCATTATATTTACTGATATCAGTTTAAGTGCTATGACGTAGTGTAGTGAACGCGTGTACGACTTTATGAGGCGGTGCTGTTGATTTTGATACAGCATCAAGCATAGCGAGGGTTTCACGACCGCATATTGGAGGATCAGTTATTTTTGTGTCGGTAGCGTTGAATACCAGATTGGAGCAGTATTATTGCTAACGTAATGAAGAAATTCTTTTGGTGGTGCTAATCCATACGAATCGAAATAAATAATTCCACGTGAATCAATTGCATATGCGACCCAGTGCGTGCCTGGGCCAGAATTTTTATCGAGATTAATGATACCGGTTTCAAGATTGTTTGGTTGTTTCGGTAATTGATCGCGCATGAAAACTCCTCTGAAATTTTTTATTTTTAATTGCTTAGCAGCATTAAGTAAATCAAAATTGGACATAGGAGATATTAGTAAACTGTCCCTGGTAATCTTAGACCCTTTCCGTACCACGAAGGCGGGGTTCCTGGTAATCTTAGACCCTTTCCGTACCAGTGTGGGGTCCCTGGTAATCTTAGACCTCTTCCCTTTTTTTTGATTCCTTGTCCGGTTGCTTTCTTTAACGCCATTCCAGCAGCTGTTCCAACAGCACCTAGCGCAGCTGCCTTTGCAACGGCTGGTGCTGCAGCTGCTATTAATGCTGGTATTGCTGCGAGAAGGGGAAATATACCACCCGTTTTAGCAATATCTTTGATGGCGCCCGCAGAAAGATTAAGTTTAACGCCTTTATTTGATTTTTTAGCGTCGTTGAAGTTTTTAAACTGACGCTCGGTCAACGACAGTTTATTTGCACCGGTCATCTGTTCTCGCTTTAGCGATATTTTTATTCCACAATTATTTTTTGATGCTGATTGCAGCCTTTTAATCTGACCAGGAGTCAGACTCACACTAACGTGATGATATGACATTTATAATTATTATGAACGATCTAATTACATGTTTTCTACTGGAGCATCAATAACTCTCATTCGTCCACCAACACCCTCGAGTAACATCGATTTATCGCTGAGTATAACAGCAATTGCTCTGTAATTTGCAATAGCTCCTATTGTTACACGAGCTCGAAGATGAATATCTACAACAGATTGTCTGGTTAAATCTAAATGTTCTAGTGAAAAGTAATAAATCGGATACAGCGTTGTAAAATCTAACTGAGATATTTGTAAACCAGTATCAATATTTTGATCACGACCCATGAATGTCATTAATCGATGATATGCACGTGCTACATGATTATTTTCAAAATTCAGTAATATATCCTCAGATGGTTCTTGATGTCCATTTATCCTTAATGAAATCTCAGAAACACCGAGTTGGTCAAACACCATTTGATTTCGTAATTGTGTGTTTAATCGTGCAGTATATTGAAACGCAATAAATATATGTCGCGGTGCAGAAACACCTTGCTGTGATGCTATTTGCCACGTAAATAAACCATTAATATTACTATGGATAGCATCTGTGGTCATAGTCAACCATGACAAAGTTGATTTACCGCCTTGACTCATAAAAGATAACAACCGGTCATCTTCGGATATTGACGGAGTCATCACTGGCATCCACAGGGAAAGTTTTGTTAGTATTACTATACCAGCATCACCAATGGGTCTCCATAATGCATCATCGTCTGTGCCTTTTCGTATTAGTACAACTGTGTGTTTGGCTCCGAAAATGACTTTTCTGACATTTCTACAGAATCCAAAAATATGTGACAGTGGAATTGCACATGAAAATCTTCTCCTATTACCGCTTAACATTGATCGACGCGCTGTAAATCCTAAGTTGAAATTTGGATTAGAACCATGAACCACCGGATTTACATCAGCGTCAGCGTTATTGGCGAAGTTTCTTGGTTGTCTTATATCATATTGTCTGTTATCAGGATGGTCAGAAGTATCCTTGACAAACATCATTGATGGACCAGCTGATCTTGAATAATCATCGCTGTATCTCGCAAGACCCGATATCGTCGTGGCAACATCAACGTCTTTCTGGATTGATTCAATATTTTTTCCGTCAATCATGTACGTAGCGCTATCAAATAACGCCATAATACCATTATTAACAAAACCAACCCTAACATCAGCTCCATATTCTACTGGTGGTGCTGCAGGATTAGCGTTATTTAAAATTTCACCTTCTACTTCAATAAATGCCTCAGCGGGTAGGAAATATCTACTTGTATCTTGAACCTGTAGTTCAATTCGTCCACGCTGATCTGGAATTCGAGCGTCGTAAGAATAATACTGATAATCACGCACAGACTCATCTTTGAGAACTGGTGCGTCCATGTCAAACGCGGGGACAGATATGCGCTTAAACATCTTTATTATTATCGTCTTCGTCTAACTCGAAGACCACTACCTGCTATCAGACTAGCGGTTATATTTTTTTCCTTCTCCGACATCGGGACATCAGCCAACTCCGCTAGTTTTTGATTAGCGGCTTGATTTATTATTTTACTTACACTTGCGGGCATCACTTCAGTGCTAGGTAATTTTACTGGCTGAGGTTTTCGTCGTATTAATCGTGATAGTCTATCTTTAATTGCTGAAAACGCTTTGCTAGCAAGATTACCAACAGCGCCTATACCTTTTTCACGAACAACATCAATAGCTTTCATTCCTAGCTGCTTTGCAATCGGTATTGCTTTTGGGGCTATTCTTCTAAACAGACCCTGAATAACATCACCTAATCCATCTCCGTAGGTTGCTCTGTATACAGGTAATCGAGAGTTTATTACCCTGACCATGGTAGGTCCACGTTGAGTACCATGCACGATCATTTTATTATTAACTGTTTTTATCACTAATTGTATCTAATCACTATAATAATCGTCGGCGATTTCATTAATAAGGGATCGATACACATTAATATCCATTATACCGCCACTAAATAATCGTTTACAAATATCAGCTGCTTCATTAATGATTTCTGGGGAATTATTACCAGCTCGTTTTCCTCCGATGAGAATTTCTAATCGATCGACATCAGCAAGAACGTTATTGGGACAAGTAATAAGACCACTTCCTAAACCACTTCCAGTTGCGCCAGGGTCGTCTTGAAATTTTTCTTCTTCTTCCTTATCTGTTGTTTGGGCTAGTTGTAGTTGTTGTGATCGTGGTAATTTAATTTGTGGTGATTGTGGTAATATTGCAAATTCTTCTTTTTGTTGTCGTTCTCGTCGTTGTTTTATTGTTTCTTGTCGTTCTTGTTTTCGTTGTTCTCGTTGTCGTTGTATCTCTTGTTGTTGTTGTAGTATCTTGTGTTGTTGTAGTGGTGGTTGCAGTCGTGGTATTGGTTGCTCTGGTGATGGAAATTTGAGATGTGGTGATGATATTGGTGATGATTCAAATTGTGGTGGTGGTAATAATCGTTTACCTTGTTCAACCTCTTCTATATATTTATTTACAATATTATCAAATTTGTTAAAACCTATAATATCTTCACGAGATCTGATTTCTGGAATACCAGTAGAGATACGATATACATCCCTGATCCAATTGGTAGAGCTTAGAGATTTAACATATTCTGGTTTTACATATTTTTGTCTTTCATAATATCCAAACGCGGCAATATCAAATAATTGGATTGGGTCCCTGAT
>JAECUM010095318.1:0-28370 GCA_016617855.1 Megalonaias nervosa | reverse complement strand
GAAATAGGGTATGCTCAGATAGAAAAAGAAATGCTGGCTATACTATTTGGCTGAAACGTTTTCATCAATTGGTTTTTGCTAGACCAGTTAGGGTACACTCAGATCACAAGCCGATTGAATCGATCACGAGGAAGCACCTTTCAGCAGCCCCTCCACGCCTTCAACGCATGATGTTGCAGCTTCAGCAGTACAATATTGAAGTGCATCATGTACGAGGGAAAGATTTGCCAATTAGTGATTATTTATCAAGACAATCACTTCCGGACACATACCCAAGATTGATCGAAAGACTCGACCTTCACGTACATACGATCAAACAACAGTTGTTTGTCACAGATCGACGGTTAGAATCTCTGAAGAGAGTTATCAAAGTTGACCCGCAAATGCAAACCTTGATAAAGACTATAACTCAGGGATGGCCTAGTTCACGCGCTGACTGCAATACAGATGTGCTTTTGTTCTGGAATCACAGGGATGAGCTATCTGTAGAAGATTACTTAATTTTCAGAGGTCAAAAGTTAATTGTACCGAAAGGTCTGCGGCAGGAGATGATACAAGCTGTGCACACTGGTCATCTGGGAGTAAACACAATGTTAGAACGCGCGAAAGATAGCATCTTTTGGCCAGGCATGTCCAAAGAAATCACAGACCATGTGTTAAAATGCTCGATATGTCTCACTAACCGCGACTTCAATGCTAAAGAACCTTTAATCCCACATGACATCTCACAAAGGCCTTATCAAAAAATTGGTACTGACCTGTTTGCATTTGATGGAAAAAATTATCTCATGACTGTTGATTATTATAGTCGATTTTTTTAGATAGACTTATTGCCTGACACATACAGTATCACAATTATCAGAAAACTGAAAGTACACATGTCACGAAACGGTATTTGTGATGTCTGTGTCAGCGACAATGAACAGCAATTTTCATCCCAAGAATTCGCAAATTTTGCGAAAGAATGGGGTTTCGAACACAGGACGTCAAGTCCATTACATGCAATGTCTAATGGTTTGGCAGAAAAGGCAGTCTCGATTTCCAAGCAATTGCTCACCAAAGCAAGGGACAGTAAGCGGGACCCTTATTTAGCCTTGTTAGAATATAGAAATACACCCTTGGATTGCGGCTATACACCAACTCAAATGTTACTTGGTAGAAGAACAAAATCTACAATACCGATTACAAATAAACTTCTCAAACCACAGACCGTTGACCCAACTATTGTTCAAAAGAAAATGCAGCAGTCGAAATTAAAACAAAAACAGTATTTTGACAAATCGGCAAAAGTACTTAAACCCCTTTCTGTAAATGATTCTGTGAGGGTTCAATTTGATAAAACATGGAAATCCGCCAAAGTTATAAAAGTTCACAGCGGCAGGTCATATTCTGTACAAACTAGGGATGGTGGTGTTTACCGCCGAAATCGAAGGTTACTTAACAAAACCATGGAGAATCTGTCAGATGTGACCTCATTTGCTGCTCGCGTATTGGCTGACCCTGAGCAGCAATGTGAAAATACTCCATTTCAAACAGTTTTCCCTAGAGAACCCCATTTCAATAACACTATCCCTGAATCAGGAGCTAAGACTTTGAGGTCAGATGCCCCATATATAACACGGTCTGGAAGAGAGGTGAAACCTAACAAACTCTATGTAAATGATGAATGGATTAAGTAACATTGATAGTTATAGATCGAGAACTGAACTGAAACTTGAGTGTAAATGACATCCCCGGAGTGCTGTTTATGTGGAACGGCGGAGGCTGTTAACAACTGACGAATACATGACAAGCAGGATGTTTATTTAGGGTATAGTAAAAAAAAGTGTTAATGGTTATCCAAAATGCGTATGAACAACATTATTAATGCATTAAATATGTTTTGGACATTACTTACGTATGATTATGTGATTTAGTTTCATGTCAAATCTTTATCATCGAAAATGACTATTTCTACAGAATTATTTAGATTTCGTTACCTTGTTTTATATGTTACCTTCAAAATATAACAACTTTATTTATTTATGTCAAAACAAGGGAAACGTTGTATTATTGAAATGGACTATACAATCTGCATCATGTGTACATCTTTCTCCAATGTATATACGCATGCTCTGTTAGGGACCCGCTGTGTGGATCGCCTATATGAGTCACTCTTAGAAATAAAGTCATGGAAGCAGCACGATTGTGTCTGTTTCAATATATACATCTCACTTGAGATAGTTTGGGACAAGAAACACAACAACACCAATTGAATCTCTACCACCACTTCCTTTAACAGTATGTTTCTAAAGCAATTTTCACAAATGTTTTGTTTTTCTTGATATTAGATTAAAAAGTTTAAAAATGTATATTTTCACTATAGTTGGTAGCCTATGACTGATCAGATATGTACATGCTAGACAGAACTACACTCGCAGTACAATGACACGGAAATATCCTGAAAAGCCCACTTTCTCCTCAAGATTGTTGGTAAATGGTAGTCATTGCAATCGGAGTCGTCTTTTACCTTGAGCACTTTCATGTTTATGTTGACTGGTCTGCAAAATGCTTGTCCACCTAGGCAAGTTAGATTCGAGCAATGGACCTCAGTAATAAAACGTGGAAAGAAATTTTCTCCGATATCTCGCCATGTCATTTCCTGCTGATATTGCCATGACGCAACGTGATTGTTACTGCGTATGCCAGTTACACCGCTGCTAGGTCTGGAAATTCCAGGAGCATGGCATCTTCTGGCAGAAAGAGAGACGCAGTGATGCGAAATGAGTAGAGCAGCAAGGATGATATTCTGAAAAGAGACAAAGATTTTTTATTAAATTGTCATGCCATAAACACTATGCCATCGAAGCTATTGTTGTTTAGCAATGTGTTAAAGGGAGATAACTCTCAGCATAGAAAGCTACATTCTCGTGATGGAGTTGAAAACTCTAACGTTGCTCTACGTAGTACATGGAATGGTCGTTCCGAGCACAAAACATGACATCACTCACAATCAGGCTCAACAAGACCAGATACTGTTATGATCATGGCGTAATTAGTGAACATGATCACGTTTTGTGTGCTCAGAACGGCCTTCGATAAAAGATCACTTGATGTTACATCATCGGTTCCGAGCACAAAGCATGGCATCATTCATAATCAAGTTCACCGTGGTCACGCTTATGTCATTATGTGCTTACCAAGGTCCTCAATGCGGCAGGTAGGCAGGTCAACAATACAGTACGTTCTGTTAAATCTAAACAATCAAATCATAACATATAATATATAGCATGGACATCTGGAGAACTCACCTTGTGTTCGACAACTACAAGCGAAATGAGGAAGGCAATGTCAGGAACAGGAGACTGAAAAAATAATTGCCGCAAAGGCCGTTTCATTAAGGTTAAAGTATTGTAATAACCTGCATTTAGGGAGTGAGGTATGCATGCTTGTATACGGTAAACACCATACAAGCCGCCCAATTCAGTCTCGATTTTTTTTTTAAAATCAGCGCATTACCAGTGAATTGTTCAAATGAGTTAACATTAATATTTTCTAGGATCGTCTGTTTTGTTTACTTCGTCGATTAACTGTTGGCTGGTATAGTCTATATGTTTTGAGTTAGCGAAAATAGGGAGTATCAATGCCGACGGCTGGCATCCTTGATAATTTGATTAATGACTATTTCTAGTTAACCGTTTAAGAATGCACGGTACATATTCAATGTGTTTATAGCCCCTGATGTTTCATTTGTATACATCATCGCATGTAAGTTTGTTTTTCTTTTCTCTTCCTTTTTTCTTAGGTACATACACATGTTGACTGCCCTGTCATGCGGTCTACCTCGGTAATATTGTAACAGTGCATAACAGTTTCCGAACCATTGCTATCAGCAACAGCATAACACGGTATGTGCCGCGAATTACAAAACTGATTTTTTCTTTCTTTTCTTGGGGCAATACAGTCGCAATGTAACAATGTGTAAAATATCAAATTGGTAATTTCTATGAATGATCGTTGTGAAGATTGACTAAATATACACATGCAATACTAACTCATGCTTGTTTGAATACACCCACAAAAATTGTGGGTTTTAGAACTGTGGGTTTGTGGGCGTTGTGGGCGCTGTGGGTTTTGTGGGTTTTGTTAGAACTGTGGGTTTTGTGGGCGTTGTGGGTTTTGTGGGTTTTGTTAGCACTGTGGGTTTTGTGGGTGTTGTGGGTTTTGTGGGTTTTGTTAGCACTGTGGGTTTTGTGGGCGTTGTGGGTGCTGTGGGTTTTGTCAGGAGTATATAAGGCTTTGTGGGCTGCTTGTAGAGTTAAGTCAGCTAGCAGCAATCAAACTAGGTACATCATAGTTATTGTTTTATTTTTTATTAATTTTTTTAATTTTGTTTTGTTTAGTTTATTATAGAGTTATGTAACTTTAGGCAATATTTTGGACAGTAAATTTTTGTTAAAGTTTATTTTAGCATAAATCAGTATTTATTTAAGGAATTTAATTATTTTTAATTTTTAATTCCTTTCTCTCTTCCAAATTATATACATTCTAGTCATTTCTAATTTATTTTATAAACAAACTAGATATTGTTATATCATTTGTTATTTGAACCTCAGTTATATGGTCAAGTGAGTGTTGTCCTCACAGACCAATACTTTTATTTATTTATTTGTTTTCTTTTTCTTTATTTAATTAGTTTTATGAAGCTAAAGACATACAGAGAAGTTTCTCTACATTACAAAGATATAATTCCTGTTCTTAAATTATAGGTCCAACAATGTTCTTAGGGAAATAGAATGTTTAAGTCATTGTAAGTGTTTTCCTCACCGATTTGACACTCTAAATTCAATTCAACAATACTTGATTAATCTAGCAATCTATAAAAACATAATTTATTTAAATTTCTATTTTATAATTTACTAGTTGTCTAAGTCATTGTGAGTGTTTTCCTCACCGACTTGACAGCCAATTTACTTCCATCTATATCAATTCACTTCAAAAAGTAGTATGCTATAGTTGAAGTGTGAAGTCAAGCAAGTGTTTTTCCTTGCAGATTTTACATTTCATATATTACAATCAAGTCATATTTTCTCTTCTGTAGTAAACTTCATTGCAACTAAATCCAAATATGGTAACTCTTATATAATTTTCATTCATCAAAAGAAGTCATAATATAATGAACTAATAGTATAGTGCTACTGTGTACCCTGTGAAATTATCATATACTGTACCTCAAGACAATGATAGTATTTTGGCTTAGTGCACAAAACAACAAGACTGTCATGCTTATGAACGGACTTTATTCAATGTTTCTTAATAAATGGATCATCATATTATCTTATGGTTGAAAAGAAATCAAGTGTTCGAGTTCACTCCATTCTCCCCTCCGTAGTCAGCTGATAAGAAGCATACTCATCCCTGGTGCCGTACTCCAGTGTAGTATTATCAGGACATAGCTCGGCCGTTACAGTATCATAACTCTTTCAAGATCTTATATAAAAGAGCAGTTTTTTTACGACATCGGTTTGTAATCGAAACCCACCGAGGAATCATTCCATTTGGGTTTAGCAATCGATCATATCAGTGCTGTTAAACTAGATAATTGGATAGTAAATTTGAATGTTGTAACATGATATGAAAGTTTCTAACGAGGTCGAAATAATGATAGACGAATATTTTGGTCCAGCACGCCCAGAGATTGCAATAAGCATTGCGACAGGAGAACGGCAACAATTTTCATCAATCATCAAAGCAGCTAATGAATTGGGAGTTATTCCCAGGGTTTTAAAATTGTGTTGTTATGACGACCAGCGTATCTATTTGTCTAAGACCAAAAACACGTGGTTTTCATTTCAATACAAAACCTAATCCGAATATTTCCTCTCGTATAATTTTTGATCGAGAATGATTGACATTGGAGATAAATCAGTGATCAGTCATCAGATGCGACGCTGAAACTGGTGATGTCCTCGTAGAACGAAATCTATTCGTTGGTGGTTGTGTTAAATGCGGTCCAAATAAAATCAAAGATTTGATATTGATATACATACAATTATTGGAAAACTACCACAGCATACATATTCGGGACCTTAAAATCCTTTTCAGAAACAACTTGACACGGAGGATAATCCTCTACCAGCGGAAGAACCGTATAACGGTGTACACGTTATTTGCGATGCAACACGACATTTGTTACAGAGACCATGTTGTTAATAAACAGGACTGTGACCAAATAATGTTAGGCAACCTACGCGCGCTAAAACATAAAACATACGTAAACAGTTTGATGGAGCACTAGTGCGAGGATTCTTCGGTTCTAAATATAAATTAGGTATAGGTGTTGATAATGATGTAGCGGACGAACTATATAAACCAGTGCGAGAAAACCTTCCGATCAGAAAAAAGTAGTTGCTGTAAGGTTAGGCGGCATATGATCTGCTGATCTGGTCGATGTGAACGATTATTCTTCTAACAACTACGGTATAAAGTATCTGTTAAACGTTACCGATGTCTTTAGCAAGCACGCTTGGCTTATTCCTTTGCGTGATAAGTCCGAAATTGCCATCAGAGATGCGTTGGATATGATACAGGCTAAATCCCAAGAATTTAACACTAAAACTTACGACTTGGAATCGTTTAAGGAGCAACAATACAAACTCTTATATGGACTTGTTATCGGATTTAGTAAACAACTATCATAACACACACCAACATAGTATCGCGATGACTTCAGCGCAGGCGCGTGAAGAGGGTAATAAACAAGCGGTGTGAGAAAAGTTATATTTCAAAAATTAATTTTATACCTGTTAGAAGTAGTAGATAGAAAAATATGTTTGAAAAAGCCTATTCCCCGAGTTGGAGGGGAAAAATATTTGCCGTTGATAAAATAATAATAATAATAATAATAATAATAATAATAATAATAACTTATTCCAAGCGCTTGCCTTCTCAATGATTCTGCTGGAAAGCCTATCTTGGGCTCTTGGTATGAACAAGAACTGCAGGGAACAACGCAAAACGTAGTTAGGATTGAAAAGATTATTACGACTGAAGGACAAGGTTCTTTGTCAAATGGCTTCGCTATCCCGTCAATGCGTGGACGAAAACACTTGTACAAATATATGCCTCCTACATAAACTGAGAAAAACTGACGTCAGTTTCTAAAATTGTCCTACAATCTCGAAATACTGTTAGATAACTAGCAACAAAAAGGCAGTGTCATGCTGGATTAAACGATGTCTGTATGGATGTAAAACCGGCTGGTCAGGTTAACCGCGTATTTATTAGTCCTTGATTTTGTTTAGGGGTTGATGTCATCTTTCACCTCATGGTAGGATATAATTGGTGAAGGGAGTACCTGGAAAATTCACCGACCCGCGGAAAGCTACTGACCGAGCATGAGAGTCGAATCGATGCAGGGAGAGGTGCCATATGAGCATCTCAAACTACTCGGCCACCCGTGGTCACATACTTAACACTTAATGTCATAAATGTATGTTAGCCCTTAAAAGAGTATCTGTCATCAAAAACGCTAGCATACACGGTTGTTCGCAGCACACACTTTTTAAAAGGGTCATGACCTGTCTTAGAAATGGATATTTATAGCTTATAAATATGCAAAATTCCAAGGCAAAGGAATCTCAGTCTCAACGACCACATGTCCCACGCATGATGTATAACAGTGTATTCTGTCAGCTAAATAAAAAAAAATATACACTTACGTTTATTTTTATATCATTGTAGAATATTATTTAATAAATAATAGGTACTTGACTTAACTGTCACATGACACCTCGCATTTTGTGCTTCAAAAAGGCTGCTTTATTTGTTTGCATCAGCCTCGTTATTTTCAGCGTGCTTGCAGCTATTATCGTGTTCAAAAACATGCTGTCAATACTTTCTTCTTTTCAGTTTTTATTTCACGTATTATTGATAACATCGCACATATGAAATCAAATGCTGTCCCTCAACGGCAATTTTGAGAACAAAAACCTTGATGACTATGTTTCTTTTCGCAAAAAAAAAAAACAACTAAGAAAGCTTAGAATGATAGCATTGATGGAATTTAAAATAAATATTCACAGCAAAACAAGTACACCCTATGCATGAAGCATCATACTATAGAAAAACCTGAGTAACTTGAAACAAATATAGCCCGGTACTCTTTACACGTGTACTTAGTTTGGCATCATTACTTTTGTTTACTGCTTATAAATGCAAGAAAAAAACAGACAGGACACATTAGTGGGATTCAAGCAACCGAGGATCGAAAACCTGATTGTGAACATAATAGTTGTAAATTGTGTCATACTCCTATCAATTTCGACATATTAAAGGTCGTAAAACAGCTTAAAACATTCAAATTAAACAATATAGTTCGTATTACACGCAAAATTCGGCATGTATAGCGTATCGTGTGCATTGAAAAAAGCAACATTTATGAGGAGCTGAAAGAATTTCACACTTTAGAATGGAGGGACATTATTCCAATATGTTAGTTATCTTTTCTTTGTACTAAATATTGTGGGTAACCGACTGATTTTTGTAAACGATATGGATATCTCGTTGACTATTACAACTTAATCACAATATGTGAGCAAAAAATCTCATACCTGCCGCACTCCACTTCTGTCAAGGAAATATCACATCATGTGGTCTTGGTGATGCAGTCTAAGGAAATTCTGTAGGTAGCAAAATTCTTACTCTTTTACGATGTAAAGCCAGGGGCAGAACTTGAGAAGCCGGGGTAGGTTATATAGGGCATTAATTTCAAAAAGCACGTATCTGCACACGCCCTTCTTCAAAATGTATTGGATCGTTTTAGCATTACAAAGTCCATGTTGTCATTTTCTTATAAGATTGACAAAAAACGAGTTTTCATAAGATATTACGCGTTTTGTTATGGTTTCAATGAACATTTATTGTATGACTTACGTCAGCAACTTTTTGCGATATATGTCTCGAATATACAAAGGTTCAAAATAATCGACTATTTCGTAATAATTAGATGTTAGAAAAACAGCATTGAACATACATGTTATATAACGAGCATAAAAAGCTCCTATTATCAGACTGCATTCTACTGTCTGCAAACAGTGAATTGAATGGGTTAATGTAACCAGTGAAAAAGGCATAAATTTCCTAAAACGTTTCCTTTTGTTCTTGTTGGGTTTTTATGCAAATATGGAATATATTCAATAAAATTAATATTAACATCTTCAGTAAACTCAAATAATAATATAAATAATAAATGCAGTAAGAGATTTTACAATTACCAGTGTGAAAAAGTTACCATTTAGATCGATACATTGTCATGATTTTGCAATTTCTCTAACCAGACCTGCTGAGTTGTAGCAATGGGGGTTACTGTCTTAAATTTCTTCTTCAACACCTCTTAATCGGTTGTATTAAGAGCTACTGTTTTATTGTCTTTGACATACCCTGGCTTTAATCCAGTGCAAGATATTAAATCGTTAGTATAAATGAAGAAGTTGCAAATGAAGAAGCTCTCTCTCTCTCTCTCTCTCTCTCTCTCTCTCTCTCTCTCTCTCATTTAATTGGAAAGATAAATTACCATTATTTATTACGGTGATTTTGTACTTGTTGCAACATAAGACAATTTTTATTTGTTCCCTTAAGACAATGCATCTCATCACACACATTTCTAATATTCGCACCAATTATCTCACTTCAACAAAACCCTTTATTTTCACTAATTATCTCCCTTTCATAAAACCCTTTCTTTACTGGAAATGGAATCGGAAACTAATAATCTACACAAACAAAATGAAATTGGCCCCTTTACCTTCTTCTTGGATAGATGTAACATTTTTTTGAGAATGTAATTCTGAGACACATCTGATTTCCATATGCTACAACATAATGACCTCTATCAAACTCCTCCCAGACCCTTCCAGAACAGGTCATAGAAATTATTAGGTAACACACTAGTTTAATTTTGCCAAAGCTAATCCAAACGTTTAATGGGTTACTTTTTATCATAACACTTAGAGTAAGTATCATTATTCGAAGGTATTAGTTAGACATATTATAGCCATAAAAATGCACCATTGCTAGACAGAAATTTGTAAGAGCGTTACCACTCCACGCCCACCCCATTTTAAAATTGGTTGAAGAAAACGCTGACACCCAGGGACATAAAGTCGCAAGAATTCTAAAAAGATGATCTCTCACATTGTTAATCTATAAACCATGATTTGGAGATTACAGTTATGTCTAAGTATGACAGGCAGAAGAGATAACTTGATAAACCAGTATTATGTCCGACTTGAGTGTATTTTATTTCTAAAATTGTGCCTCAGAGTTTCACCAACTAGCAACGGAAGACAATCGCAATGTTAGGCTGTATGCAAATGGGCAAATTTGCAGATGTTGCCTAATTCGTGAAAATTTGCAAAGATTGCCTAAATCGTGAAAATGTCAGTCCACCTGAAGAAATAGACCATCCAATTTCTTTATAAATCTTGCGTAAAGGGATTCATTAGGTAAGATCCAACTTTACTCTTTGCTTCAAGTTGAAATATTTTTCTTCTAATTATAATTAGACTTCGAGCAAACATTAATCCCAAACATTGTTTGCATATCTAAGCAAATGCGAATATACGAAACAATGCCTTCTTTCTGGTGTTCTTTGACTTTTTTGCTAAAGTCTGTATCTAAAAGACATCACTGTGTTAGGCCGACAGTAGATATGGCGGTCTGTATGGTGGACCGGAAGACTCGAATATATGGTCTAATCGGAATTTAACATTAGCATGCTGTATGGCATAATGACTAATCGAAATTAAAATAAGTAGACTACGGACTACGACACTTTAATATGATGATTTGATATAGGATCCTATGTACATTGATCATAATGTTCAACTAGGGATGTTGAACACGGATGAATAAATATGAACACCACTGGACAGGTGAAGATGCTAGGCTGACTCATATACTTGGACTTATTGTCCAATATATATCATACATACAAATGGAAGTGGTATCTTAAATACCAAGATTCACAGTCCAACACACCATTACACATACAAATAGAAGAGGATAACATTTTAGTTTGTTTTCACACAAATACAATCAGATATACGCAAGGAAAACAGTAGGGTCATCGTGTCAGTGCAAAACCCCCACACACATGTACAAATGGAATGAGTAAAGCATATTTGTTTTCTATTGTTTAGTGTGCATTTGTCTTTTCATCCAAACAAGCATATACAAAACCACAAGAAAAACATAAAGAAGTATTCAATACATAACTAAGTTTATATTCTAGAATACTAGGATGACACTTAAAAAGGATATTGTAGCAAGGGCTGTTTCTTTTGGAGCCCTAACCTACCATGTTGAGATCCAAACCGAGTACATCTGCCTCCAACTCCATTTTTGATCCACAAATCCTCTATGGCAGGGAACCTTAAAGAGGATGATTAGTGTTCCAATCTTTCGCCCTTGGGATGAGAGAGTTTTGTTTTAGTGCTTGTTGCTGCTGTTGTTATTACTACTGTTGCAATTGCTCCTACAGGAATTGCTGCTGATTCCGTTACTGGTGTTGTTGTTGTTGTTCCCGCTTCTGTTTTCATGCTCCTGCTTCTCCATTTCCATCTCTTCTTACTGGACAACTCTTACACGGTTTTTAGCGGGCTTTGACTGTTTCGTAGTAGATGCCACTTTTCTTCACAAATATTCTTCTCCTGGAAGAACACCTAATTAAACCATCTGGTTAAGGAAATGCTTTACATTTTTCGTATGGACTTAAGCGATAGTCAGTCTGTTATATACATTGTGTATCACAGTCCAGGGGACAGAGTAGTCTAGGATTTTGAAATAGTATTCTAGTAGTCTTAATATAACATTGTCAGTCTGTTATAGTCCAGGGGTACAGGTGAGTCGAAGGGTTCTAGGATTTTTAGGTATTCTACCTCTGTGAGTGTTTATGTCTAGTTTAGCTGGATTTGAGTGGATATTTCTGATCCAGTTGTCATTTTGTTGTAACTTCCTCTTTCTTCTTCTTTCACTATTCTATTTTTATTAATCCTTATTCATTAAGTAAACCAATTACGATTACCTTTGTGTCCATGACAAAAAATAAGGTTGATGGCTCACAAAGGTTATCATAAATCTGATCCCTCAGCCCACAATAAATTTATCCATACAATTCAAGGTGGATGACTATGTTTGCCTTTAGTCCACCCTTAGAGGATATTGACAATTCCCATCATTTAGACTTGCTGGCTGATTTTGTGGTGGGGGTGTAGGGAGGCATTTTGATGCATTTCTTGAATTGTTTTTGCTCTAAAAGTATTGCGATGCATTTGTCTAGTAATTGAAAGGTTTGAAAGGCGTGACTTTATTTTGCATTTATTTAATACTCTAACCCTAAACAGGCTATGACAAGGTGGAAATCATTTTAACTTACGCTGTTTCAAGCGGTTCAGCCTTTTGCAACCATGATTCCATAAGGGACACGTTGCAATGTGCTACTTTTGTTTTGGAATTATATGGAAATAGTGACTCACTGACTGAACATGGATCATTATCGCTTGTGGCCATCAGGCCTTATGTAAATCATTAATTCCAGCACTGCTGGATTCTTATTTGATTGTACGTGAGCGAAAGAGATCCATGCACTGCATGTTTATTATTTCCTCGTCACTGACGACATCCAGCCTATCATGTCAGTACGGGTCCTGGTTTTTCTTTGCGTGTCTGTCACAGCTGAGGTGAGTCGAAGGGCAAGGGAACACCCAATCGATGTTTTTCTGCCTGCCCCTTGTTAAGCATATCTGGTCGTGGCAAAGGCGGGAAAGGCCGGCCAGGTTTCCTCGCGTGTCACGAGGATTGCTGGAACGTACTGTATGTACAATTCTGCCCAGTTGTCTAAAGTGAGTTATTCTCTACAGCAGTTGAAATTTTCGAACTCTGCATAATTTGGAATTTTTTGTTTTCCAAGTGTACATCCATTATCCGAGTAAAAGTGAAAAATATTAGGTCCAAGTGTCCGATTGAATTTTTTTCAGCCTGGTTAGATCAGATGAAGTTTATCTTTAAAAAGAACGGTGAATAAAGGATCGTGCTGGATTATTATCTCAGTTTTACTAAATTGTGTTTTCAGAGCAAAATGAAATCTCTTGAACAAAGGAGATAATTTTGGTTTGTGGCCCTTTAATGGTTTGAGGTCCAAACTCGGGACAGAACAGGAACGGCTTCTGATGTTCGTACGGCATAAATTTCAGTCTAAACCGTTAGGTCTTCTTAACGGTGATACTTTATGTTTTTACCTGATAACCCTATTCTGACAGGTACTGAATGGTTTATGCCTGTATGTCATGGGACCTTGAACAGTTCATTGGTGATCAGTATCACTAGGTGAGTGGAGCACATGCAATATCTGTCAAATAGTGAACTGATGTTTCCAGCTACTTGCATACATTTGGTTTTGTTGATCTGTTCAGTCGTCCCTCGCCACGTAGTTTTTTTTTCTGCAACCAGGACAGTCGTCAAATCTTCCATATGCTGCTTAGCTGCTACGTGGTCATTGAGGAATATACCCATTCTCATTAATTTGGTAAAAATGTATTCCGTTGGCTCTTTGCCTGACAGTTGTCTGCTGCTTTGGTTTCGCCGGTTTTCGTTGTTTTTCTGCTTGTGCTGGTGGTGGACACAATTGACTTGCTCCCTGTTGATTAGTATATATAGTGCCTTATAAAACGAAACAGTTGTGCTTGTGAGCCAGTATTTGAGATTATAAGTATGCTGCTGAGTTGCTGATTTTAAGCTGTTGTGCATGAATTTTTCAGTCAAACAGAAATATTTGTCAATTACGTCAGCTTGAATTTGCAACCCGATATGAACCCATACGGATAGCACAAAATGCTTACTGCTTGTTTCAACCCAAATTACGTATCAAAGAATAATGGATGGCTCGTAGTTTAAACTGACAGCAACAGGAATGTGTATAATTGACTATTATTTTCATGTACAATCAACCTAACTCAACTTGTCATCAATCATTTTTTACATTTGTTTTCTGCGAGTGGGATGCGAACCTGCAATGCCTAGATCAGAGAATGATATGATAGCTGATTACCCTAGACCACAGGAACTCTCAACGAGTAAGAAGAAAACCCATCAAACTTGAACTTAACAGCGTAGGTGAAAAAAATGCGTTCGCACACCTGCTATATTAAGCCAATATGTAAAACTACACCGTTTTAGATTACCATTCCATGATTTGTTGTATTCATATCCATGCATGGTCTGGTGTAACGGTAAGATACTTAGTCCTGGAATGATACTTGAAGAACTCAGATATTGATGATTACTTCCACCAAGAATACTTTTAGTTGTTTTCACATTGGCAGTTATCATTTTGAAGATCTCTCGTATAAAAACCAGAACTTCGACCCCGCTTTGAAAATGATAGGCATGCCAGAATACTCCATTTCTAGGTTAAATCAAGAAATCGCTATTGCTTCTTTGATAATTAAAGACACAGATTTTAATACGTCTTATGCAAGGACGTAACTGCCACATAATGAAGAGCTAATGGGCAGGAAATCTAGTCTCTAATTTGTTTAAAAACAGTTTCAAATCAAGTTTATTAATCGTAAAGCTTTCGATGGTAATGCAGCTAGAGTGGTAGTACTAATATTAGCACCCCTACTTCGTAGACGGGGTTACGATATTGTAGATAGGTGGGTGGGTGTTGTCAAAATTGACGGTCAATATTAATTTATTTATTAATACCTGCTGTTATGTAATAACAAACTATAATTGGTATGGTTCCCATATAAACTGATCATAAATCATCCTTTGAACGCTTTAATTTCACAAGGGACATTTTTTATGCGCAAATTTAATGTTGTATATATATATATATATATATATATATATATATATATATATGTGTGTGTGTGTGTGTGTGTGTGTGTGTGTGTGTGTGTGTGATTTAGATTTTTAACGTAACCTGCCTAATATAAAAATTCATAATAAATAAAATACTTGGGTGAGGTCAAAAAGGTCAATAATTTTGGATAGGTATAATAAAGTCAAACATATGAATATCATTCATATCTCTTGACAAGTCAGCAGAAATTTACAGAATAAAAAGTAGATGCAACCCCCTCCCCAATTTATGCATGCATTTTTCATGTCGAAGACCAGTTTTGAGAACACGTGATGCTCACAGTGCAACCACCAAGTCCTTTCGTAGGAGATAATTTTGTAAAACATCATGTACTTAATAGCTTAATGCAATACAAAATAGTTGTCATCCAGGCAGTTTTTGAAATATTCTACTTGTCTTGAACCAACGTGTCTAATGCTATTAGCGACTAGCTCTGCTTCCTAGCCGACTATTCGTATTGCTACTAGCTCTGCTTCCTAGCCGACTATTTGTATCTCACTAGCTCTGCTTCCTAGCCGACTGTTGGTATATCACTGGCTACATACTGTGTACTGACGAAACGAGGTGTACATGCCTCACATCAATTTCAAAAATAACACAAGCCTGAAAGACCAAATTCTCAATTATATCCATATCTTTAATTATTATACAATAATAGCTCAAAAAGCCACACCATAGTCTTAAGTTAAGAAAGTCAACGAAAATGTACAAGAGGTTGAACATTATGTACGGGAAAGCTCATATATATATATAAAATATGGACATCAACACAATTTATAACGATAGCTGAAGTTACAGCTCAAGGGAGAAAATTCTGAATTAACAAACACAATTAATCTGCGCAAACACTGAAGATCTTGGTAATAAATAATCTGATATAACGAACTTCACATATTTATTGAATATTTTATCTTCGTTGCAGGGTAGTCAACTAGTTAGGAGACATGTCTATTTCTTTACATTGATAATAATCAAAATTTTGGAAACATTTTTACATGGAATAAAATAAAACAACACTTTCTACTTAAAGCTTTATTCATAACTTCTAATATTTACAGCAGTATTTGTATCAACGGTTGTAGATTTATCTCAGTCGATGTATACACCAAAGTAGCATCTATTTGTAATGCTATTTTGATTTATATGAGTTGGAGGCTTATATAGTCGGTTCCTGATTTTCACTGGAGATTATAAACGTTAGGTATTTTGCAAACGGACTTTGAATTTGTTACATTTCTTGGGAGGAATCAGTGTGAAAGAGACAAAGATAGGCACAAACTTTAAGATAGGCCCGAACTTCAAGATAGGTTCGACTTTCAAGATATGCTGACTTCAAGTTAGCCTCAAACTGCAAGATATGTCCGAATGTCAAGATAAGATCAAACATCGAGATATGCCCCAAAATTCATTTCACTAGTAGTTTTACAGGAATCTCTGGTATTACCATCACTGCCTTCCATAGTTTTAAATAATATTTATTGCAGGACACTTGTTCATTTGAAAAGGAGTTCTCTTCGTATTTATTCATATAGGAACATTAAATCCAGAGATAGCGTTGCTTTGGGAGGGGGGAGTGGTAGTTGTCATCAAAAAGATAATAACATCAGTCACATTAAATTTACAGAGTTTGGTTTCAGATAATACTTACATTTTCCATGTTGAAAGCTTGATAAAGATACGCGGATCGTATGGTCGAAGCAAGCTAAATATTTTCTTCTAGAGGAAACCATTCTCTTATCGGTATCTATAGAGAATGAAAACACGACCAGCTAAATATGTTAATATTTTAACTGAAACATGTTAGAAGATTCTAGTTTCTCTGCTTAAAGCTCAGCAGGACTCTACGTGATTGTTACACTAATTAAATCTCTAACATCATTCTCTTTAATAGTAAGCGTCTAAAGTAATTTTCACAAATGTCTTGTTTCCCTTTACGTTAAATCAAAGGGTTCAAAAATGTTCAAAAATGGATATTTTGCTTGAGCTGAGAGCCTATGACTGATCATATTTGTTCATGCTAGACAGAGCTACACCCGCAGTACACTGGCACGGAAATATCCTGAAAAGCTCACTTGCTCCTCAGGATTTTGGGTAAATGGTGATCGGAGAAATCGGAGTCGTCGTAGGCAAGTTAGAATCGAACAATGGACCAGAATATTTAAAAAAGGAAAGAACTTTTCTTCACTTGCTCCTCAAGACTGACGGTAAATAGTGGTCAGAGTCGTTTTTTGCCTTGAGTTCTTTCATGTTTATGCTGACTGGTCTGCAATATTCCTGTAAACTAGGCAAGTTAGATTCGAACAACACACCTCTGTGATAAAATGCGGAAATAAATTTTCTTCAAGATTTCACCATACCATTTCCTGCAGGCATTGCCACAACTCTACGTGATGGTTACTGCGCATGCCTGTTACACCTCTACCACAACCGGACGTCCAAGATCACGGAATCTTCTGGCGGAAAGAGAAACGCGGTGATGTAAAATTACAAAAACAGCAAGGACGATATTCTGAAAAGAGACGAAGAATTTTATTTAAATGTCACAAATACATTGCTATCGCGGCTATCTTTCTTGCGAAGGTATGAAAGGAGGATAACGTTCAGGATAAAATGTTGCATTCTAGTGAAGGAGTTGAAAACGCTAATATTGTTGTAGGTAGTGTATGAAATGGTCGCTCTGAGAACGAAACGTGACATCACCCATAATCAGGTTCAACAGGACCACATACCGTTATGACGAGGACTTGATTAGAGAACATGATCATGTTTTGTGCGCTCAGAACGGCGTTCGATAAAAGACTACTTGATGTTGCATTATTGGTTCCAAACACAAAACATGTCATCATTCAAAATCCAGATCACCATGGCCACGCTCATGCCATGATGTATCACCGAACCTATCTTGTGTTTGGAACTGAATTTTACAACGACTGCTCGTAGATCGACGACTATCCTGATAATTACTGTATTAAGTTTAATAGGTTCATCAAAAACTCTTCGCTTATGAAACGAGCGCGGTGTTTAAAAAGCAGGTCTTGGTCATATGTTGTTGTAGGGTTTAACGCCATTTTTCAGCACAAGATAGGCAATACATGGCGGCCAGTATAAATGTTGGAGGAAGAACCCGGGGAAACCCCGGAAAGAACCACCGACCCACGAGAAGCTACCGGCAGGCTTTCTCACATACCCACATTGGCCGAACCCGAGACTCAATCCCACGCAGGCAGAGGTAAGATGGCAATGATCCGTAACGGTGAGCGATTTAGATCACTCGGCCACTATTTTCTTTTTATCATACTATTGTTAAATAGTTTGTTTTCTTTATTCAGATGTCAATAATGTGTATCTTCGCTTGCCTCCTCAAGCGTATCAGGATTTTGTAAGATGACGTCAGTAATATAAAGTGTGAGTATTAGACATCGCATTATAATCTAATTACACAACATGAAAGATGGATTTGCTTCAGACGCTGAAGATTTTATTTCGCGATATCAGATCCAATAGAAGACCAGCAAGTGGCATGATCTTATGGAAACCACTACAGGTGGATCAGAACTTGCCATGGTCATTTTTTTTTTGGGGGGGGGTGGAGGGTGATATTGATTCCACTGTAGACAAGAAAGTCTTAAAACACGCCATATAAGTTACTCTGCCATGCCGTTGTGGATCATTATTTGAGTCTATCATCAGAACCTAAACTGAAAGATTGTTTGGTGAAAAAATTGTTGGAAAGGTTATCTGCATCGATGATACACCCCTGTTGTAAATTCTCCAGTAACGGTTATATTCCTCAGAAACATAAGATAATTAGATTTAAAATGCCCTTTTGCAATGAGAGTTGGAGAATTACCTGAGTACTGTTACCTGCAGGTGCCATCAGGCCTTGTGTAGGTCGTTAATTCCAGATCCGTTTGATTCTTAATTTATCGCACGGGAGGGAAAAAGAGCCACTCTCCAGTACGTGTTAATGCCATGGACTTTGATCAGTTCACTGGTTTTCACTATCACTAGAGGAGTTCGACACAGGCAATATTTTCCCCTAGTGAACTGATGTTTCTAGCTGCATGCATACATTTGGTCTTTGTTGATATGTTCAGTCGTCCCTCGCTTTGTAGTTTTTTGGGGGTTTTTTTGGTGCTGCATCTAGTACAGTTGTCCAACCCTCTGTATGCTGCTGAGCTGCTACGCGGTCATTGAGGAGTATACCCATTCCCCCCTCATTGATTTGATAAAAAATGTAATCCACTTGCGCTCTGAGTCCGACTGTCGTCTGCTGTTTTGGTTTCGCCGGCTGTCGTTGTTTCTCTGCTTGTGCTGGTGGTGGACCATTTGGATATTTTTGCTGCAGTATTTGTGCTGTTGTAGCTACTGCTGCTGTTGATTGCGCGGCCACCGCTGCAGGTTCGGCTTTCTTTTTCTGCTGCTCTTGCCTCGTAGCAGCTTCTTCCGCCTCTTTTGGTGTCTTCTGTTTGTTCTCCACCTCCACCTCCACCGCTTGCCTTGCCCCCTGTTGATTAGTATTTTTGTGGCATCCATCTTCAGTACCGTTAGCTTGGGATGGGGGTTTCGTTGTTCCTCTTGGAGGATAAGATTTCGGGGATGTCCGATTAAGGCGTCTAGTACCAGTTGGCATGGCCATTTTCGCTTTAAATAATAAATGTCCCACTACTGTAGGTCTGATATTGACATTGTACTACTTTGTGGAACGCCTCGACATTTGTTCATGGAGCAAAGTAGTCTCGCGCCATGAAAGGAAGCACTTACCATTGCCAAAGTAGATGAATTGGTGTATCAAGAACTGCAAAATCCGTATACTGGATTAACCATGAAATATATGTATAAAAGGGATTACCAACGACACCGGAACTTAAAACCACAAAGATATTGAGTGGTAGAATTGTGGAAATACTAGCACAATTGATTTCTGAAAAGACCTATAGAGCGAACAGAAGTGGCACACTTTGGAACGCAGTAGTGAAAGAAGGGATTTGTCGAGTTCATTTGATTTGCATAAAATTATCTCAAGATTCCATGATGCCTAAGGCAAAATATTCTAAAAATCAAAGTCAGTACTTCAGTTATTGGACTATACCATCAATCCCATATTGAACACAAATATAGAAGCGTGGACGATGAACCGTGGCCACCATACTTAGTTTGGGCTGTGACGGACAGAATAATTGTGTACCGAGATAAGATAATTTCACGCAAAATGCAAAACAAAAGAACACACAATCTAGTCTTAGACCAATCAAACCGTGAACTTTGTTGTGCTGAGCAGTGCTCTGACGCCATGAAAGAGAGTCTTTCTTGTCAAATTTAACGATCCTTACAAGATTACATGTCCGTCAGATCACTAAGTCTCATTAAACTTTAAACTCTACGAGAAACGGCTACCAACGCGCATGAAACGGAGAAGTCCAAGACAGGTTGTCGTTGTAACCAGTGACGTCGATAAAGAAAATATTATCATTCATCTAAAAGACTTTGTCTGCACAGAAATTGACCAACATGATCTTATGTCCTACTAAATGTGCAGTGAAAACGGTTGTAACACTTTGCAATTAAAAACGAACTATAAAGGGTCTAGACCAACCACATAAGTGATGAGGTCACGGTACCAAACTCTGGATGTCATCATCATCATCATCATCATCATCATCTGTTGCACCCCTCTTTTCGTCGATTGTTCTATGTTCTCCCGCGTTATTCTGGATTATCACAGATGAGACCAAAATACAGGTTTCCTTTAATTCCGCTTAGCTATTCTGATTTTATCAGTCAATAAAACATGTTCAAAGGGAAATTCCGAAATATCTGAAAGGAGCTAGTTTCATAGCTATAGATTTATGGGGTGGGTGTAATAAAGGAGACACAATGCGGTGTCACAGTTGTGGCATGAAACTCTACGAAAGTGAATATAATGATGCAGCTTACGAAGAATATGCCAAATGATCTGCGAGCTGTCATTACTTTCACTTGGTCGTTCCTGATAAGTCTAAAAACGTTTATTCAAAGACATAAATGGGATAACCATATCGTGATACTATAACGAGACTAGTTGAGAAATGAAAGGCTTGGTGATTCTTTGAATATGTTCATTGACGCTTTAGAAACACGCATTAGATTCTACATTTGAATTGCTAGAACGCAGTCACATGGTAAAAGTTCAACTAGTCTTCGTGGACATTATCACTATTGGTATGTTAATGTTATTAGAAGGCTGACTACTCTGACAATGTTCGAATGGTCAGACATCCAAACACTGCGGACACGTTAGGACTCTGCCGATGATATGACTCGTACATATGGTGTTGCATTGCATTCCTTGAGGGAAAGTATATAAAAAGGTTAAATACTTTCACGATTACAAAATACTTTTCTAAGAGTCAACTTCACTTTTCGATACCCCTTTGAAATTTGGACACTTGTGTGTGTGTGTGTGTTTGTGTGTGTGTGTGTGTGTGGTTCTGTTTCCTAAAATTTGTTCACCCATATATATATATATATATATATATATATATATATATATATATATATATATATATATATATATATATATACAGACACCTTGTTTCTTTTATTCACAATACATGAAGAGACAAGATTATTGTGATGACAGCCACTTTTGTGTTGGTGATTAACACAAGCCTGCGCCAATGTGAAGAAAAGATTCTTTGTTAATTATTACGACTCTGGTCTTTAAGTGATTGAAAAGAGCAAAAACCAGTACGCTTTGTAAAATTTAACAAGTAATTTATTTCTTTTGAACACAAAGTGAAAATGTAAAAAAAATCTACGGTCTTGAGAATTAAATCCCAAATAATCCTAGAATTTCTAACACAAGTCCTAATGATTAAAGTTCTGAATAGACTTTAGTGGCATTCTGAAACATTTCCAACGCTGAAAGTGGTGATGTGCAGGTGATGGTCTTTGTCATAGTGATGTGCTAACAGTCCTTTGTTGAATCACAATAATACAATCCAAGAGTATATCCTTATTTGAATTTCACTATAAATCCTAGTCTCTGTTTCCAAGAATGTTAGTTTTGATCACTTTGTATTTCAGGAGAGAATAACTTGATTTAAATAATTTCAATAATTGAATTTAAGCCCAAATGATATACTGGACACAACAATAATACACCTGATTATGGTCAGGTCTTACAGTACAAATGAATAATAGTTTGATAAACAAGATTATATTGTCGTCTACTTGACCTCAGGTCACAATTAGCATTTTATATTTAAAAAAAACCTATTATCTAATGGAAAATTTATATCTGGAATATTTCAAATGGCTACAAGATAAAATCTGAGTTAATTAGAAGGTCTATTACTAAAGGGATGATTTAAAATGTGGTAAAGAATAGGTAGACATGGCAAGTCGTGGGGGATTTCCATTGTTCTGAACTCAAATTGAGATAAATAATCTGTTTACAAAACCAAAATCAATGATACAGGTCAGGTAGAAAAAGAAGATCATTTGGACAAGGTCAAGCCTGAAATACAATTATTCATGGCATAAAATGAACACAAAACTAACAAACAAATCAGAGTAAATAAAAATAACACCTACCTCATAAAGAGAAAGAAAGATGCTTCCTTTTAACTATTAATCAGAAGTTCATGTGATAAACAATTACATGAATATCTTATGAATGGCACAAAGTATACAAGACACAATGTAATTTTTCTATACACGTGAAAATGCATCTGTTATTAGATTATCCTTTCCCCACGATGTGTCTGATGTAACATCAAAACTCTACCTTAATAAGCTTTGTTTTTCATCTTGATGAAAGTAAGCGGGTAATATACACTCAAAGCTTTGCAAAGCCATTATCAAAGCCAAACGTTCCTTCTCGATCATGGAATAATTTCTCTGGTGCTTTTTCGATTCCTTGGGAAAATTGAAAACATGGTGCTTATTTAATTTCTTAGCAAAAGAACACACTGGATGATCTACACCATTTGTGTCTTCTTGAGTCAATACTGCACCAACCCCAACACCACTTGCGTCAACAAACATTTAAAATGATTGACAGAAATTTGGAGCTGAAAGAACTGGTGCACTCTTAAGTAGGGCCTTTAACTTATCAAAAGCCTCCTGACATTTTTCAGACCAATGAAACTTGGTTTTCTTGCTCAACTTGATTCGGGGTTCAACAGTTAAGGAATAATTCGATCAAAGTTTCCGATAATATCCAGTCATACCCAAAAATCGCATAAATTGATTTTTACTGATAGGCACAGGCAATTAAGAGATAGAATTGACCTTAGCGTCTATAGGTTTAACTTGTCTATGTCCACGATATGTCCTAGACATGTAACACAAGCACGGCAAAACTCACTTTTGGATAAATTAATTGTCAAATTTGCATCACTGAGTGTATAAAAAAAAATGTCCTAATCGCCTCCAGTCTTTTCAGTTGTCGTTGTAGATGATAACATCATTGATGTAAGCATCACGGACGACTAGACCAGAAGTAATCATGTTCATTAATGTTGGAAAGTACAAGGCGAGCCTCTCATCCCAAACGGTATCACATTAGATTGATAATGTGCAATGTGGAGTCGCGAATGGCAATATTTCCTTTGTCCTTGCCGTCACTGGAATTTGCCAGAATCCTTTCAGAAGGACAAATTTGGTGACATATTTTGCATTTCCAATTTTATAAAGGCAATCATCTATTCCTGGCAATGGAAATGAATCTAATTTTGTCACATTATGCACTTTTCTGTTGTCGGTGGACATGCGTACATATTATCTGCTTTCAGTACAAGAATGTGTGTACTTCAGTCTCTTTTACTCGGTTCTATGAAATCATTTTCCAGCAGACACTGAATTACTACTATTAAAACATTCCTGTTTGAGAGGGTTCATCCTGTACCTATGCTATTTCACAGTGGTGGAATTTACAGTTTTAACGTCATTTTACATATCATTTCTTCGTGTTAGAAACAAGTGCTCATAATAAAGTAATAGCTGTTTTAATTCATTCTTTTCTTGTTGCTGCAGATGAAAAACCTTCTGGTCCAGATTGTTCACAATTTCTGAATTCCGAAGATTGGATACACCAAAGTCACTACAATCCGATTGCATTACATCTCTTAAATCCTTACTGTGTGGAACAGATACAACTAACTTGACAATCAACATACCCCTTTAACACATTCATATGACAAAGTTGTTTTTGTTTCGCATCCCAGAAGTATTAATAATATAATTTAAATCAGTAACTTTCTTTTTAACTGTGTAAGGACCATAATACGTAGACTGAAGAGGATTTTGAGGTAAAAGCGGCGTTGTATTTAGCTTCTCCGCACATCAATTACTACAATTAACGATTTCCTTTCCAAGACAAACAAAATACTTTTAGAAAAGCAAAACAAAATGGCTTTGTCATAATGCACAAGATCTTATAAATGGACCTAGAAAGAGTGTGTGTGCTTTGTGGAATTTTAACGTAGCTTTATTAATTTTCCAGTCATATCGCTACAATGTCTGCAGCTTGGCAGTTTAAAGTGATGACTACACTGAGGCATCATGCCGCAGACATGTAGCATCATGTCCCACACTGTCACATTATCCTGACACCAGGCCAACCAGTCCTAACACTAGCCTCTTAATGCTGAGCGCCAAACGAGGTAGCTGCTCGTACCATTTTGATAAGTCTTTGATATGAATCGGCTGGGGTTAGAACCAACGACGTCCCGCATACGAAACGGACGCTATAACAACTTTGGCCACCGGAGCGGTCGACCTAGAAAGAAAATAGTGAAATCGTGTGGCATTGTATGAAGCTGAGGATTTCATTAATATTTCGTCTCTCCATTATAATCCCAACGCAGCAGCACATGTCACTACAAATAAGTACAAACATCAAATTAACAAAGAGGGAAACAAAGAAAATCAACAATAATTAAAGATAACAAAATTAAAAGAAAAGAAGATAAAGAAGAAAATGCAACAAAAAAAACCCCAAAATGATAGATTATCTAGAGAAGCTTGGACTCTTATACAAGAATAGATACTCATGAATAATTTGTTAAAGACTTGTTACAAAAATCCTAAAAGATTACTGACTAACACCGAGACAAAACTAACACCGAGACAAACTAATCGAAGCCCTCTTACATCAGAGCTGGAATCATTTCCTCACCTCTACACATCTAACGAACCAGTTTAAGGAAAAAGACACGAATGCCTATCATAACATGTGAACTGTTTGTGGTATAATAAGGAATACCTCTGAACTTCATTATCTATATAGAAACACACCCCTCCGAACTTCATTATCTCCACACACCCACACAAAGATTCGACCACTGTAGTCTATCTCAAGGATGGACTCATTATCTCCACACACACACGCACACATAAAAAACACACACACACACAGTTCGCACACGTGTTCGTTGAATACTGTACTCTATCTCAAAGATGGACTCATCTCCACACACACACGCACACACACACAGAGTTCGCACACGTGTTCTTTGAATACTGTAGTCTATCTCAAAGATGGATTCCATCATCAAAAACTCAAAGATGTTCGAGTATATAACATTCACAGCGCCTGCAGTCATCGACCAAGAAACACTGTCGCTGTTTACTGTTCAAATGGCTTGTTTGAGTATGTTCATTTGTACGCACAATATCACAAACTCTTTTTGCTGTTTCGATCAATCAGATTGTCCATCTTGCGTGGACAATATTATATGTACATGTATTTTCCTCTTCATCAATGACGTCGGCGTTTTTGTATCGATGTAAAGGTGGGGGGTATAGATGCCCTGTGTGTAGAGTACACCTGAGAGGTTCGGTCGCTAAATAACAACCCTTTGGACATCGCCTGATCTTTTCAGCCATGTTTCTCTCAGGAAAAATCTGTCGATATTTTTACAAACGACAAAAATGGAGGGGAAAATGTCTTTATTAAATCCCTTCTAATCTGAAATTTCTATCAGAAGTAACAGAAACGAACCCCACCATTATAACTGTCATATTCAATTCAGAATAAAGATGTTTAAAGGGTAAAAGCTAATTAATTGATATAGAAAACATACTTAAACGGAAATGAAACTCTAAAATAACCATCAGTATTCCTTAAGGTATCTGCAGACGTAAAATTCACGAAATCGACAGGTATATTAATTAATTTTTTAAAACTTGTTTTCCTTGATTTTCTGCCAATCAGTCTCAAAGTGAAGTCACCTATTAAAATGACATCCAAGAAAGATATCATAGCTTTTGTAATAGACCAGTATTTGCAATTTTATTGTTATTGCACCATTTTTTTAATGAAGTCTTATCCAGTGAAGTAAATTCAACTCACCATTCCCTCTAACGTACTTCGTATGTGTCTGTGCAAAGAATCTATGACATTATATAATTGATATTGATCGATTCGTCGTATTATCATCAAATAAGGTTTCTTGTTTTACGACTCTATGGCTTTTGATCAATAGATAAAGCAAATGCAAAAAGTTTACAAAAATCCAACAAATAATTTACATACATCCATCCATTAATCCATCCATACATACATATACACATACATACATACATATATCCATCCATCCATACATACATACATACGTACATATATACATAGATACATGCATACATAGATACATAGATACATACATACATACATACATACATACATACATAGGCCGTTTGTTAGGTAGATATATAGGAAGACAGACACGAACTAAGACGACCAAGATATTGTTTTTTCGGAAGGAAAAGATTGCTATCAGACAGAAATGTTCGGCATTTATCGTATTTGAATAATGTTCCCCTAGAAGCCATGCATATTGGTGTTGTTTCAGTGTGTATTGAAGAACTACTGTGTTTACAGTCTGATACCTATGTACTATTGAAGGTGCAGAAGATAAATTCAAGACAAACTACGTTGACAGATATTGCTTGTTCCAATGTGTATGAATTGTGCCATTCTTGAAAGAGTTTTGTAAATAATATATTTTTCACGGGAACTGATTATATTTATTATCATTATTGTTGCTGTTCTTTTGGTGTTTAACACAATCTTTTAGCGCAAGATTGTCTAAACTTGGCGGCTAGTATAATACGTGGGGAAGAACCTAGGGAAACCTCGGTAACAACCACGGACCCACGGAAAGCTTCTTGCAAGCTTTCTCACATTCTTACATAAACCAAGCCGAGATTCGAATCCACGGTAACAGAGATGAGATGGTAGTAGTCGCTAAAGGCGAGAGCGGTGGATTCCTTATTTAGGATTATGCTTAAAGCGTGTCAGGTAAACTAAATTGACGATAACGCCACGAATCGATCGATATCAGTCTAGTAATGCTCTACAGGTAAAACCGACACAAAAGAAGAAAATTAGAAAGATTTACTAGATTGGATAAGACTTGATTAGATAAGATTGCTCTTGCAATAACGATAAATTCCAAAGAATGGACTTAAAATCTTTGACAAAAGATATGGTGTCTTTAAATCAGAAACTTCATCTAACAGTCAACGTGAAAGTTGAAATCTCCAAGAATAATGAGGCAACCAAGTAGCGAATTTTCATATTCCATTAGGTAGAAAACTGCTTTAATGGCGATATCATGACGAGGAAATGAGATCAAAGTTCCTTCCCCAAGGAGACACCTACCAATCGACCCAGACTAGTCTGGGCAGTTATTACCAAATAAAGTACAACGGCGAATCCCCTCATCCCAACAAACGAGTGATTATATAACTATAGCTACTGTGGATTACTTATGTAATTGAAAAGAATCCAAATGAGCAGATTCAAGTTCACAGATAACAAGAAATTTATTACAAAAGTTATAAAAATAATTCACTTCTTCTCAAACCCATGATTTAAACTTCTCGTATTTTTTTTTATTCTTACTGTAACAATATATGCGAGTACATATGTTATTACTAATGACATATAAGCGAGTATATAAGGTATTGCTAGTAACATTTACGCGAATACATACGGTATTACTAGGGACATATACGCGAGTACAGACGGTATTACTAGTGACACATACGCGAGAGAAGACGGTATTATTAGATAATCCATTTTATAGATACTATCTATAGTTAATTACCTTAATCCTAGTATGATGAACACTGATTAATGCTGCTGATGAAAAGAACAGACTTTTGGTTAAGTAAATTGGACCTCCGAATTAAAATAATGCGTGAAAGGCAAACTTACGTTGTCCGTTGTAAAGATGAAAATATAGCATATTTTGCTAGGATGCGGACTCTGAAACATCAAGTGACATTTCATTAATACAACACAAAATAATTCATCACATATTGTTAAAATGATAATAGCAAATCTGTAGTATTTGACCAGAAGATTTTTTGCTGTACAAAAAAAAAAAATAAGTTAATAGAGGAATAAAATAACACTAAGTTTAAAGTAAATTATTAGCAAGCAAATTGGACACAATTTAAAGTCCGATTC
>JAECUM010095315.1:0-10296 GCA_016617855.1 Megalonaias nervosa | reverse complement strand
AAAAAAAAAAAAAAAAAAAATTTGTTCGCCATAATCAGTCAACAAAAAAAAAAAAATGCCACAGTAGTAGTCAAAATGGGGGTTCCCCTTCATTTCTGAATGGTGATTTATAATCAAGTAGATTTTCAATTTTAGGTGGGTGATTTTGTGAACAATTTTAGTTCTAGTTTGGTCAACAAATAAAAACTTTGGAGAGTTAATAAAAACATATTTGTATTTGATTACGTTTGACCACTCTTGGAATGGACTTAAAGCATAGTATATACCTAATATGATTGAAAATTTCTCAGATTATACTTGATTCCGAGGGGATGGTGGAGAAACCCCTTATATTCATATTCTACGTGTATTACAGTCCAAGTGGTTTTTTGGAAACGCATCGCAACGACCAGCACATTATTGAATCCCTAAGAAGATGCTTGTGAGTTGCTGGTGCGACAAGCATCATTGCAGATTTATATAGCGGCACCAAAACAAATTCGGTTGAGCGCTATAACCCCAATGAAGTTCATCAGGCTCGTGTTTTGTTTTCCACACGACATTGTCCATATAGTAATAAAAGAATATGAGGTTTTGAAACCAAAATGGGCTTCTGGACCAGAAAGAACATTTCTCTGACAAATCTTTCTATGTAACCAGCTTTTTAGCATAAATAAGTTGCGATAAAATAGTTTGTCGGAGAAAGGGATATCCTGTATCAAAAAAGGTTTCTGGACCAGAAAGCAATCTTCTCCAAAAAATGTTTTTATATTACAAACTGTTTGACATAAATATGTTGTAACAAAATATTTTGCCGGAGAAAGAATATTGTGGTTGATGTTTTATTTGACAATGATATTTGTAAACATCTACTACTGTTGTAACCATATTTTATGATAATATTTTTCATACCTGCTGACTCTCATTGGTAGGATATCTGTTCACATGCTGTCAGTAATACGAAACTCGTATATTAAATCGTCCATATCATATTTTACCCCACTTGAAATTATGCCAGAACTGGTTATTAGCAGTGGCAAATATGATATTACTCGAAGTATTCTACTGTAGTATTTATAACATTGTTTTACGCACCAAAGGTTTTTATCATAAAATTTGTAATATTGCATTAGTGCGTCAACATCTTGTTTTGGAATTTCTTCTGAAATATGATTGAAATCGATGATCTGTTTTTTCGTTATACAATATTTGCTTACAATTTTTTATACAAAGACACAAGTTCTAATGCCAACAATCGAATCAAGAAACTCACGAAATATATTAATGTTAGGATCAGCTATAAAAGTTCTGTACTTGTCATAAACATCTGACGAAGTATCATATCGTTTATCTGGTAGTACCTCATTTTTCTTTAACCAAGTATATGAATCAAAACTATCTCCTACTTTACGTTCGTACAAATCTGTTTCATTCACCAAATTACTGTAATCGCTTTCTGTTTCATCAATATGCCCTAGTACCAAGCTTATTTGATATAACGTGAAAGGTTTGAGAACAAGATGTCTGATAATTGCGTATGCGACCACAAAATTTCCTAGCATTAATTTTTTGAGTGATTTTAGTCCAAGAATGTTAAGACGAGTAAAAGCATTTACTTTAAGCCATAATTTTTCATATTGTATTGTGAACATTTTCTCGACTTCATTGTAATAATTTCGTAATGACAATTGTCTAGAGCGCTGGATTGATGGAAATGGAATATCATCTGTTTCATCTATGTCGCAATAAGAACCATACTTTGCTACCAACCTTGTTTGATCGACTTCTCTAAAAAAACTTATCTCGCTCATCATCACTAAGATTATTAATTTCATCATCAAAATGTTTGACTATCTTTAGAGACCTATCAACAATAATCGGATCTAATTCAGGGTCTTTTTTGCGCATCATTGGCAGAATTGCTTTTGAGTACGCTTTTATGATTAACTCAGTATCCGCTGTCATGCTAACGATATTAACTAGAGTTTCTTTGTCGTGGTGGTACATGCCGAGATACTTAAAAATGTCTCATTCTGAAAAACTATCATATAACTTTCTATTTCTTTTTATTCTCATTATACTAGATTCCGCTAGTTTGTTGAGACGATCATGGCTACCGCTTACTCGTTTTTCATCTTGTTTTATTCGTGCTTTTAATAATAAGTCTGATCGCATTATCAAAAATATATTATTAAACTCAAACTCAAGCAATAATTTTTCAAAGAAAGATTTCAACTTATTTATAATCTTCCAGACAATTATCAGGATGACAGTATCTGATTATAATATCAAAGTTTTCTACTGCTTTTTTCAGTTGTGGTCCTCGCATATGCATAACACGACCAACATTTTTTTGTTCTTCTGGCAATGGAGAGATTTTCATTGGAATTGTAAATTTTTTTATAATATTTGTCATACGTGCCGATAGTGATTCGTCCCCAATATCTTTCTTAAGGTTAAAAATATGATCATAAAATTCTCTCGCTACGGTTATAATTGGTGGTTCTGACATTATTTTATATCATTAGATTGAATTTGATCATCAAGTGTGTATATTTGAAATGCTATCAGTCCTGGAAACGGATGTTCAGCAGCGACAACATAAAGTAGAAAATACAAATACTTGTTAACAGTTTTTTCTGTCGGGATTGTAAAATATTGTGTTGTTGTAATATACGTGTTATTTGTGTTATATAATGTTGTCCAGTTGATATCATCGTTTGATCCTTCAAACCGCCAATTATAAATTCGACCAACACTAGAGTTTAATCTGCCTGGCAAACGAAATTGCCAAATAGCAACTACAGTGGGACATTTAATTCTGATCCAAAAGCGTTCAACTTCTCAGTTGGTCGTCCACTCGTGTCTATCAGAGAAAGCGTAATAAAGATAATTTTCAGGATAATATGATGATACGCTTACCTCAAACCCAACTCGGTTGTCAGTTGCCTTAAAAAGTGTTGGAATATACCCAACATTATTTTTGGTTTGTTTTGCACCACTAGACATACTGTCAACATACGGTTTATTTGTCAGATCATTAGGGTTAAATGGAACATATGTCGTAGTTATTTTATTATGTCTCATGTTTATGTTGCCTGACATTGGTCCACAGGATAGCTTAAAATATGGGGTAAGTTGTTCTTTTAACTGAGCATAACTAATAGCATCAGTTTCAATAGCTGGTGGCGAGGTTGTTGGTAATCCAGTTATTTTTGAGTTATTGGTCATCATCAGGTTACCTGTCATTGTGTCACCGGCTTTGTTCAGTTTATTATCGTCAACATATTTTAGTTGTGCATAACTTACAGCTTGTGTATTATCTACATTTGTTCGCGGATATATAGTTTCTAATCCAATAATTTTTTTACCCGAAATGTTAATATTACCTATAAACGTTCCACCGGTTTGTCAAGCTTGTTGCCGTCCACATACTTCAACTGTAAATAACTTACCACTTGAGTTTGATTTAAGTTTGCTGGTTGATATCAGGTCTCCAAATTTATTATTTTTTTCCTGACATATATAAGTTACCACTTAAAGTTCCTCCTGTTAATGATAGTTTATTATTTTCGACGGATTTAAGTTGTGCATAAATAACAGCTTGTGTATTAGCGAGATTTATTAGTGGATACGCCGTTTCTAAACCAAGTACTCGTTGATTCGACATATATTTCCTGTCATCGTATTGCCAGTTTTTTTAAAGTAGCTTGATAAATCAATGCTGCCGTCTGTTATTGTGCTTACAGCCGACGAATCTCCTAATGTTGTTCCAAATTTTTTTTATAACAGCTCATTATTTATTTATTGTCTGACAATTTTTGTATATGTAAATTATATAACATAACTAACAAAATTGTGAATGAACTTGTAAGGAATATTGCTGATCGTGTTGCACGACAGGCTAAATTTGACAGGTTAATGAACAATTAGCTTGCGCTTCAACATGCGATAGCAAGAATGACAGTTAATCCAGTTGAGTTAAGGAGGTTAATGGAAGCTGTGTCAGAGCGAACTAAAGAATTATCCGAGAAACAAAGAATGATACAAGAAAGTAATATAGTAGGTATGTCTCTTAAAATAAAGATAATATTTTACAGATAAAAGTTAAGGAAAAAATAGATGATTCTGAGTATAATGAATTTACTGAAAAATATTTGCTAGGAGAAAGTTTTGGCAATTTTAATAATGTTGGCAAATGATCAGAAGATGATTAAAAAAAAAAAAACTACAAAAATTTTTAAAGGAAAGATATGATTTTAGTACGGCTGAAGAAGCGATTAAAGAAGCTACAACATATACAGAAATGCTAGCTATGTTAGATAGAATGAGAGAGGGAATTATTGCTGAGATTTTAAGTAAAGCAGCACATCAGTATAGAACTAAACCAGAAGGTTATGGTAAAGGTTGGACCTTCAAAAGATTATTCGATAAGTTTGAAAGAGAACGAGATAAAAGATTACCAGAGGAAATCGGAAAAACGGGATCTGGCGTTAAAGTTGTTGCATCAAAACGCAGAAATAGTCGACAGATTATTGCTACTGATATCATCTAAAGGAGCAGGTAATGAATGCACTGAAATCGACAACGAAATTATTGATATACTAGATCATCTTAGTTCGAGCGGATTACTAACATCGTCCAAGTATGAAATTTTACATAACGATCTTATATAATGTCAACAACATTGTTACTTGATTCATCACAAACAACAAGTGACCGCGCAAACTTTTCTGTCTACTCTATTTCGCCAATAACACTAGATTCGAACAAACAGTACGAAATCGGATTAATTTCCGTATAGCAATCAATGGGAAATGTAAAAAAAGGCGTTAACGATGACTTTACATTTAATTCTGGAGCATGGGAATCAGTTAAAATACATCAGGGAGCGTATAATGTGACTGATATTAATAAAACGATAAACGAACTGATCGCCACCTTTAGTGTTGCGGGTAATTTTGAGCTATAATACGCTACGAGCTAAAATTACATGAAAAAATAATTTGTTAATCGAATTTTCCTCAGCAACTAGTACTGCGTCGTTGATAGGATTTGCTCGGAAAGAATGCAGATCAGCCGCAGAACAAACTATAATATATGACGGTGACCTGCCAGTAAATATAACTGATGTAAACACAATATCGATTAATTGTTCTATCGCAGCAGGGTCTTACTCAGCTAGAGGTAGCCAGGGTCAAACGATCTACGGTTTTTTACCTGATATCTCACCAGGGTCACTAATGCAAATTACTCCTCGACAAATAATATATTATCCAATTGCTTCTGAAAATCAAATAACGAGTATAACAATGTAACTAACAGATCAATGGGGTAGACAAATAGACCTTAACAATGAAAGTATCACTTATTATTTATACCTGCGTGCTGTATAAAATGTTGAACCTAATTTAATAACAGCGATGAGACAAAAACAAGTTTATAGGAGAAAAATTGTAGGTGATTTTTAAAAAATATATTTACTAAAATTATTGAAAATGTTCCAGGTTGCGCGTAACCTAGCACCAATTACTCTTGACGCAGGTAAAGCTTTTGCATCTGCCGCTGGAACTGGTCAAAAGGTTGCGGATAAAATTAAAGGCCAACCGTCAAACATAGAAATAAAACGAGCAATATCAGATATTGCACCAACAGCGGAAACAGAATGAGCTATGATACCACAATAAAATTGTTATCACCAAGCGGCGAAAATGTAATACGTAAACTTGTAAAGAAAACAAGAATAACACCTGCTGCATTTTAGTCGTTGCAATTGTGTATGATAAAATAAAAATAATGTCAGTCAAAAATTATCTCGATCTTGCCGAAGAACATAGTACCGACAACATAGTGACAGAATTCGAGTACGTTGAGTACTTCGACGATAACTCAAACGAACCAAATAAAGCCGGTGTTAGAACTTTTAACACGAGAGATAGGGACGTGCTTCTATTACCGCACAAGGCAGTATTAGAAGTTCGTGGTCAGTTGTTAACTGCGAATGGCGGTGATATTGCAGGTGGCGCAGAAATTACACTTGTTAATAACGGCTGAAGTTTGTTTAAAAGCGCACGGAATCAACTGGACAATCAAACTGTGGAAGATATTTCAATGCACTTGCCTATAGCGAGAACGGTACTCAATATCGCCTCTTTCAGTGACGATTACTCGAGATCTGTGGCCACAAATATGATGTGGTTTAAGGATACTGCATTTGGGAGAGTTGTTTCAAGCCAGTTCCGTACTGATGCTGGTAATCCTGCTCCAGATAATAATAATCCAATAGCCAATCCCGCTAACAATGCTGCAGCTGGTATTGGAGACACGATAAGATTAGCGGTCGCAAGAATACGACTACAGCAATATAACGAGGGATATGCTAAACAAAAAGTACTCTCGCCAAATAAGAATGGTGCTTCCGTTAAGCACAATCTTTGGATTTTGCCGTGATTACAACAAAGTTTTTCGAGGACTATAGCACACGCTTATTTTAGATCGGGCGGATCAAAACGACTGTATAATGCACGCCGATGGAGTGGCTGAAGGTCAGTTTGCTATTACAAGATTAGCGTTATGATGACACGAGTTGTTCCGTCGGTGGGTAAAACGATGGAACTCGAATCACTATTGATCGCTTACACGAAAAAGATATATTTTCAGCAAAACAGAATTTATCAAACAGCAATTCCTAATACATCTGATCACCTATGGCGTGTTACAACTACGTCAAGCGAACAATTACCTCGACATTTGTTTGTTGTATTTCAACGACAGACGGGATGTAATGACCAAGAAATTAACAACTCCGTATTTGATAACCCAGATGTCAGGCGAATTTTTGTTAGGATAAATTCTAGACAATATCCCGAGCGTGCAATCGAATGCAATTTTGCTGATGACGTCACAAAAAACATATCTCGGCCGTATATGTATCTTATGGAGGCAATACAAATATATCAGGACGCAGACAGTGGATCTTAGATATCAGTAGAAGAATTTCGATCACTATACCCTATCTTTTATTTTGACATTTCAAAACATTCTGAAAAAGCTATCAGATCGACTGCTGATATTGAAGTCACTTGGACGCTTGGCGTGATGCCAGCCGAACAATATAATATATACGCGCTAGTTGTCAGTGATAGATTTTTAACAATCGACACGACCTAGGGAAAAATGACTGTACAAGTATAAATTGTGACACACAAGTATAAACAATGAAAACGAAATACACAACAAGAGAAATATACCTAACACCAGGGCAAATTAAAAAGTTATCAGCAGTGACTGCCAAACGTAATTCTGTTTCTTTAATGATATCCCCAGAGACTTCAGTCTCCACGACTGCAGTAAAAGTAATGTTAACACAACAGCAAATCAATAAACTCGATCGGGGAAAACCGTTTGTGATTAAATTATCTACTGCACAAATAACAGCTATGGTGGTCGACGGCGGATTTCTCGGACCAGCGTTTTCTGTAATAGCTAGTGCAATTCCAAAACTTTTGCCAGTACAAGGAACATTGGGGCTAGCAGCCGCGTCTGGGGCAGTATCAGGGGCAACTAAAAAGCCAGTATCCGGCGATGGTATCAAACAAATGTGTCGTTAACGACACACATCGTCAACTTCATCACCGCAAGACAGTTTTATGTAAAAATAAAAAATAAAATGGCAGCTAAAAAAGTCATCCACAACCAAAAAAAAAAAAAAAGAAAACAAAACGTCCTCGAGCACGGAATATAAAGTTGTCGAGGGCAACAAAACAAGAAGGAATTATTCCTTTCACTCTGCTTTTAGCAGGGTTATCGGGCAGTCTAATTCCGAATCTACTAGGAATCGGACGCGGAATGACATTACAAGGAACCAGACGCCGTTGAGTAATTTTGGATGACGTTGTCGGATTTCGTGGAGTATATTCTAAAGACGAATTAGATATATCCAAGTTGGTGGTTCGTGTGTAGTCAATATACAAGACTTTGACGATGGTTCCGGCACTCGCTGGCTTGCTGTCTACGATAACAATTATTTTGATTCGTTCGGACTTCCTCCGAGCCAGCTTATAAAAAATACATTTTTTAAAAATTTAAAAATATAAATTATTCGTCTGATCAACTACAGCCAATTGGGACAACCGCTTGTGGATACTATTTTATAATGTTCATTAAACAAATGTCCTAACCTAAATTCAATTTTGTAAAATTTATTTTACAGTTTGACAAGCAACCTTCTCACGCCAATGATGAGATTGCAATTAATTTTGTATAAACTCGTTGATATAATGTCAACATACTGTCTCAAGTGCAAAACTAAAACAGAAAATAAAGATGAATCAACAGAAAAAGACAAAAAATAATAGGATAAAGCTAAAAAAGTATTTGTGCAATCTGTGGCAAAGGAAAAAGTATGTTTTTAAAGAAATCTCCAACGACAGGTGTCAAGCTTATTTTCGTCGATGATTAATAAATAATGATATGCGAGTGCTACTGTGATAGAGATCTCTGTCTGGAGCAAAATAAAATTGTTACATCCTGTCAGAAATGCAACAACAGAGAAATAATAGGAACCGGTAGAGATATACATAAATTAATTGGCAAATTACCAAAACCAAAAAAGGCGGTTGGACATAGCCAGGCCATAAATATACTGGACCATACAATCCTCTTGATAAACAACTAGATCAAAACGATAATCCGCTGCCAGGACAACAGCCTTACAATCAAGTTGACGCAATAGCAATGCGTCATGATATCTGCTATCGTGATAACGAACAAGATAAGGACGGTTGAGAATAAGTAATGCTAGACGAACATCGTGATATGAAACCTGTAAATATGCGAGAGCGTGTTGATAGAAAGTTGGTGCAGGGATTTATTGGAGCAAAATATAAATTGGGACTCGGTATAGAAGAGGTGTATGATGATCTTGCATCAGAGCTATACAAACCTAAAAATGAAAGTTTACGCGACGTAAGATTGTCGCAAATGCCGTTGACGATATCTGGGAGATAAATTTAGTTGATGTGTCAAATCTAGCTGAATTTAACTATAATAAAAGATATATTTTTAATGTTGTAGATGTTTGTAGCAAATATGTTTTAGTGTACCGGTTTCAGATAAGACAGGAACATCGATAACTGATGCACTAAAACAAATAATAACATGTACAGAACGAAAACTAAACAGAATCTGGACTGATCATGGAGCGGAGTTTTTTAAGAAAATATTTGAGCAGTTTTTGGAACAAAATAACATCAAAAATATGTCACTGGAAATGAAGGTAAAAGCGTTGTCGTCGAGCGATTTAATCGCACACTAAACGAAAAGAATCCACAAATATTTGACAACTAAAAATACAAGTACATATTTTGACAATCTACATGAAATTGTTGACAAATATAATAACACGAAGCATAGATCAATTAAAATGTCGCCAAACGACGCAATTAAAAATCCAATATTAGCAAACGAGAATATGTGCCGCAGACATAAATTTAAAGTTGGTGATAAAGTTAGAATTTCTCTGACAAAAAAAATTTGTAAAAGGATTTACTCCAAACTGGAGCAAAGAAGTATTTGTTGTTGATAAAGTAGTTTTAACAATACGAGTGACTTATGCACTAAAAGATTTATTAGCTGAGCCTATAACTGGTAGTTTTTTTGAACAAGAACTTCAAAAAAACCGAACAAGATATATTTGTTATTGAAAAAGTTATTAGGAAAAAACGCAATAAAAGTTTTAGTTAAATGGCGTGTGTATAGCGATACATTTAATAGCTGGGTACCAACTAAGTCGATTTCATCGATTGCGAGAAAATATTGTTATGATAAATTTGTTCGTACTTCATAAGTACAGATTTACATTTGACCGGTCTACGCAAGGAAATTAAATGTAATTTCTTGCATTATCAATTAGCATCAAATTAAATATTTTAGCAAATATAAAATCGTATTTGACATTCCTTTGCTGGCCAGTTATTTTCACGTTAAGAAAAGGTTTTATAAGTTGCCAAATTATTTGTTGCTCTATAATAGTAAAATTAAATTGTATTATTTTTTAGCGATATGATACTTTACATTATATCGTCCAGTTGTCGGTCTATTGCAATTTATTTTGTCAACAACAACATCAACAACTTCATCATCATCTTCATTGTTAAATAAAATATCATTTTCACCATAGCCAGCAGATTTATCTATATCGCCAGAGATGAAATTTCCTGCTGAAAAATTGTGGTCGATGATTTTATCACTTGCAATTTTATCGTCAGCATTTATATGAGCAAGTCTCTTCATTAAATCCATATTTTATATATATAT
>JAECUM010095314.1:0-16644 GCA_016617855.1 Megalonaias nervosa | reverse complement strand
TTTATTTTTGCATTAGAAATGCAAAACCATTCTTAACTCCTTAAAGGGCAACATCTTGCTTCTGTCAAACAATAAAGCATTGTGGGTAGGAATAATCCACTTGATCATGTTCTGAGATACATGGTCTAAGTTTTGTTTTGCTATCAGCCACATGAGTACCATAAATGGTACACCAAACACCAATTCCCACAATTATCAGCGTCATTCAGTGCATTCCCCAAGAATCAGTAGCAGTCCTGATACCTCCATTATAGTGGGTGGCACCCCAAAAGTCTTTACCTACTACAGTGTATATTATCAAATACATCATCTTTCTCAACTCAAATGCAACCAACTGACAATTTTTGGTCACGGAAATAAATATCAAAACATTTTTTTGTTTATAGCATTGAATGCAAGCCAACAAAAAATTCTGACCACAGTATGGGATGCAGATCTCAAGTGCAAATGTGTCAAGACTTGTAATATATATTCTTTACGTCAAAGTGACCGTGTACTTTGAACTCTAACGCCACAAAATCAATAGATGTATTCCTTCTCTAAAATGTGAGTCATCCACAAAATTTGGTCAAATTAGGAACAGAACTTAAAGTATTTTATTGAAACCGTATTTGGGAATCTTTGCACCCAAAATGAACAGACGTCTTTAGTCTCAAGTGCACGACATCCACAATCTCTGGTTTATAGTAGGTAACGAAGAACAGAAGATAGTGTCAGTAAACTATATTTCTTTAAATAGTCAGTGACCCTGGATGGGATGCTCTGCTGCATGGGATGGGGCATGATTGATTTTTAATTAGGACTCGCTGGAATAATGGTTAGAGAAATAAAAGAGGCGATATTAACATGGGGTTAAGTGGCGGGAAACTACAACATAGAGGCAAACCTAAGACAATTTTATGCCATTTGGATTATGTGCGTATGATTTGGAATTTTAATGTAGCTTTAACAATTTTACAGTCATATCACTACAATTCTGCAGTACTGAAGTTTTTAGTGATGTCTAGCACTGGGGTATCATGCCGCAGATATGTAGCATGATGTACCACCCAGTCACATTATAGTAGGCTGACCAGTCCAAACACTCATATTGCTAAGTGCCTAGCAAGGCAGCTGTTAGAACCATTTTCATAAGTCTTTGCTATGACTCTGCTGGTGTTCAATACCTCAAACTCCCGCATCCGAGGCATATACTCTAACTACTAGGCCACCTGAGCAGCCTGGTGCCATTTGGAAATAAGTGTCTAAAATTAATTTTTCCTGAATAGTTATTAATAAAGACAGACCAGAGAGAATTATTCTAACTTTGCTGGGGTGGTTAAAAGTTTCGCAGTTAGATATAGTTAATCCTGACTGGCTAAGTTAAATGAGGGAGTGTGCTTCCATGACACAATTCAATGTTTTAAGTATTCTTCATCAAACATTTTGGCAGTCCAAGTTTTTCTGAGGAAGGGGAAGCCCCCACTCCAAGAAAAACAGCAAGTATATTTTCTCATTAAAACATTGTTCAAGGGATGTGTGTCTGGAAGTGAAGGACACAAAGACATTCAGTCATAGAAAAGAGAGATTGTCTTGGATAGCATAAGGGGAAAAGAGCTTTATATCTAAACCACACAGTTGGGAAAGAGAACAGACAACCAGGTTATGGTTGAAGACTCAAAAGAGGCTGGAGAGAGAGAAAAGAGGAAAAGGAATAGAGCAACTCCTTCTGCCGGCATGCTGAGTAACGAGTTTTATTGTTCACTCGACTCTATGATTAAATTTGTTTTATTGGTATAATACAATGGATAACTGCATTTCTTATACATTTTGAAATTCTATTTCTAAGAGAAAGTGTATCATTCAAATGTCATGTTCAGTTTCATTTTATTTATTTAACTGATTAAACTGTTATATTTTACATACGTGGGCTCGTGTTGTTCTGTTCGATATCTCTGCTCATATCTGTTATTCCATTCATTAATTTCATATTTTACATTGTTATTTACTCAGTCCAGGCAAACACACCATAGTCGATCATCTCCTAGATAACAATAACCAACAAAAGCGCCATGTAACAAGTGGGGCATCCTTTCTCAATCAATCAGTGTCTTTTGCATCTCGTATGTGAGCCATCTACATGGTTTTGTCAAGGCAGTGAGTATACATGCAAATAACCATCTTCAGTCTTTCAGTCCTAGTCACCCTGACTTCTGATACCTAAAATTAATCAGATTCTTCCTAAAGGCAAACTGATCAAATAGTTTGGTAACCACAGATTGTAGGGAACCTAAATTATTCTGAAGAAAATAAAGAGCAATCATATTGACATCTGGAAAACAGGTGCACATGTAATATTATTACATGGTTGTTGTATAAAAACAATAAGAAACATTACGGTTGCCATGCATCGCTAGAAGGTACACCCTATTTGTATCTAGTCCAGGGGTGTCAAACACGAGGCCCATGGAATTATTTCCTGCGGCCCGCAATGACATATGGAATTTGTAAAATAATTAATAATACAATTTTTTTTTTCACAGACAGCCAGTTTGATACAAATTGGATTGTTGCATCATTTACATCTTGTTTCCAAAATTTCAACTAGCTACCGTTTTTTATATGAACCGCTTTTGACATGTCAAAACTTATTAGTCTTTGAATTTCAATAAATATCGAAACTCATTAGTCTTGGAATTTATATATTGAAACTATCCAAGTTATATTTATTCAAAATGCAGGCATAATATAAACAGCTCACTGGTTGAGGTTTTCATGCTCACTTCTGTGATTCTAACAAATGAAATGATGATGCCTATTAATGCAGCAATATACTGATTAAAAACTATCAACACATAATTATTATGTAAAAAATTCCAATTGCAACTAGTATGTCATTGGAAAAACATTTCAATATAAATCAAGGAACAATCCCTCACTTTTTATTTGCATCTTCAAAACAGGTGAATTGGAAGATCCAAACTGCACCTTTTCCTACTTGGATATACAAAAGACAATTTCATACTGCAGCACCCATTTCAGCTAAGTTTTTGATCAAAGTATTTCCTGCTCTTGCTGGGAGTGTACTACGCAAAAATAAAAGAAACTCCTGAGTAACATCTAATTTTCATACACAAAATTCCTTGTCACATTCCAGAAAATAGCAACAACAATCTCTCAAATATAACAGCAAATACTACCGTTACTACAACAAAAATAATAGAGTCCCTTGAATGGAATGAAGCTTTACTGTGTGAGAAGAATTTCCAGGGATTTAATACAATACCAGTTTTTCGATTAAGGCTATATATATATAAATTTTTTTAATGATCATGCAATGTTGTGGGTCATTTTGTAAAGAACATATTAAATGGCAATTTTGTCCGTTAATGTGGGCCTGTACTTTTGTTTGTAAACATGAATTTTTGGATGTGAATTCAGGACATTGGTATTCTCCTCAGAAAAACATGGTCTACCTGCCCTTCTCCTGCAAGCTTGCTAAAATTTATGTAACCAGACCTGACCTTTTTTTACGAATTTGATGGAAATTCTACTAAGATGACAATTTCCAGAAAATGGTTTATTGCAGCATAGGTCAAATGAGAAGGTATGTACATGTAATGTTGTTTAAATCAGAATTACTATTCCTGTCTTAACATCTGTAGTGGAATTGGTCTTTTAGTAGTGTTCAATTATTATTTGAGAAGATTTATTTATTTCAATTACCAGTATTTATTGGAATTACAAAGAGCTCACTGACTTTAGGATAAAATCACTCTTTGAGGATTATTGTGAATTTATTCAGGGACATATTCTAGATTACATCAATTTGAAACAGCAAGACCATTTGCAAATTCGCAAATTCAAGACCATTCGTACACAACTACATGCAAGATTGGAATTTACTTGGAACACCACTGGAATTCATTTAGAACATTATACTTTTGGAAATGTGATAGAATTTTTAGGACTATTTGGGATTGAATTCACAATAATGTTAAGTTCCTTTTATTCTAAGGAAATCAATTATTTGTGAAATTTACAAAACTTGATGGTTTTTGCTCTTTTCTTTTGCTTAGTTTAAGACCACAGAGATGTAACAAGACAACATAAAATGTCTTTTAGTGAAATCCTAATGACAATATGACCATCCATGATGTGGGGAAGGGGGTTAGTGACAGCAACATCTTCAAGACAGCCATTTAAACATCAACATTGGATCTACCAATGGCAACATTTTCACTTAAAAACAGCTAGGTATCATAAGTCTATTGGTAAAAACCTTATGTTGATATAGCCATCCATTTAGGAGTAGCAGAGATAATAACACTTTCAATATGGCCAGGATGGTGGTCAGTTTGCACTGTTTTCACTCGGAACCAACTAGACATCAGAAGAACTCTTCTGACGAATACACATGTCAAAATAACTTTCAACAGAAGAGTAGAACAAGAATTTCCAAATGACCATTTGGGTGCTCAGTTTATCATCATTGTCATTTATGACCAACCAGACATCATAAGAAGTCTTTCAGTTAAAACACCATGCTGATATGACCATTAAAATGGTCACTGTGGTGGTGTGAGTGGCACCATTTTCATTAGACACCTTAAGCTTTTAGTAAAATCCCCATGTTAATATGAAATCCATTTAGTAGGAGTAGTGATGACAAAATTCTCAGAATGGTCACTATGATAGTCATATTGGATTTTTGACCAGCACCATTGTCATAAACCATTAGCTATGGAGGAGTAATGATAAAAAGCTTTTAAGATCGATGCTATGACAGCTATAATGGAACTCATATCAGAACCGTTTTCATTTAGGACCAACTAGACATCATGCGAAGTCTTTTAGTTAAAACTTTATATCACCATCCATTGAGGAGGAGTAATAACAAGATTTTCAACTAGACGTTACATGTATGTTAAGACTTTTGGTGAAAACTCTTGTTACATGTATGTTAAGACTTCTGGTGAAAACTCTATGTCAGTGTGATTCTACATTCAAGAGAAGCAATGCTAACAAGATTTTCATATTGGACGTCTGAGCAGCAGCATCTTCATTTCGGACCAACTAGACCATGGGATGAATGAGTGTGTAAAAAAGGTTCACTGCCATCCTCAAAGTAGTCTAGGAGATGTGATACGAAATTAGCAGTAACATACAGATGGATGGATAACAAATGATACATGATAGACAATCATATAACCTCTTCTGTTCTATGACAAGTAGACTAGCTAATAACAAGTTTTAACAGTGCCTAAAGTAGTGTAACCCAATGCCAACCCATCCTCTCATATCACCCATTCGCAACTAAGTAGATCTAAACCAAAATTTAGCAGTATAGAAATTTTTTCCATGTGATCCACTGATTTTCACCCAAGTATATGACATCTCTCATTCACTACTGAAAACTGTCTTTCCTTTCTTATAATCTTTCTTTAGGTAATTTCCACTATCTGATTTGGATTCACCAATGTTTAATCATCAATGACAGATCTATATGGGGCTAGCTGGGTAATTGTATGCTTGTTCTGAAGGTGCAGAGTTAATTTTTCAGAATGATCACTTGCTTAATTTGAAAATATGTGTCACACATTATGAGTTGATCATGGAAATCACCGAGATATATAATATATGATACCAGTGGACTCCATCATGGCAGGCCAATAATGTAAAAATGTTAGTGAAAATCCAAAAACAAAGATCATGGACCAGAAGCCTGACCAAGACAGGTACAACAGATACATGTAGTGGCTAAGTGAGCAAGCAATTATCCTGGATTATATTAATAATCACACATATAAGAAAAAAAAAAGGTGTCATTTGAATGATGGGGATTTAGTATTTGCCGATAGGGTGTTTAATTAACTGATTTCTTTATAATGGATATCAAGAAACATTAAGGTGTAACAGTGGGTTCTAAAGTGTCACAAGGCTAAAATGAATTGGGAATGCTACTGTAATTTTGAGCCCGATGAGAACACAGAACACTTTCAACTGTTAAATATATCAAGCAAATAAATTTACTGTACTTTTCCAATGATAGGCCCTGTAGTGATGGAGATTTTGGTCATCAGATTAGCGCAGGTTTCAGTTAAGACCAACTGGACATCATAAAAAGGCATATGGTGAAAACCCCATGTCAGTATTACTTTCTGTTTAGGTAGAGATGCGATAGCAAAATTTTTAAGATAGCTGCCATGTTGGCCATTCTGGATGTCAGATAGTAACCATTTTTATTTAGGACCAGCTGACATTTTAAGACGTCTTTTGGTGAATACCCCATATTGACACAACCATCCATAAAGGATGAGTAGAAATAACAATATTTCAAAAAAGGTCACTAGAGTGGCCATTCTGAACTTATTATCAGTACCATTGTCATTTATACCCAAGAGTTTTTTTAAAGAAAGCTCCATGTTGATATGACCATCCATTCAAGTAGCGAAGACAAGGCTTTCAAGATGTCTGATGTAGTGGCCATATTGGATATCAGATCAGCACCATTTTAGTTAGGACCAACAAGACATTATACAAAGTCTCTTAGTGAAAACCCCTTGTTGATATCGACCTCCAATCAGAAGAAGTAGCAATAAGAAGATATTCATGATGGCTGTCATTTGGGCCATACTGGAAGTCAGACTGGTACCATTTTATCGAGGACCAACTTGCCTGCAGCAGAATTCTTTTAGTGAAAACCACATGGTGATATGCCTATTCATTCAGGAGTAATAACAACAAGAATTTCAAGATGGTCAGTGGCAGCCATATTGGTGATATTGTTTTCATTACTAAGGACCAGCTTGACATCATGTGAAGTCTTTTAGTGAAAAGAGAATGGTGATACGACCATCCATTTAGGAATGGTGATAACAATATTTTTAAGATGGCCACTGTGGTGGCCATATTGGATGTCTGAGCAGCACCATTTTTTAGACCCTGGGATGAATGTGTTTGTAAAGTTCCATGCAATCCTATAAGTAGTTAAAGAGAAGCAGCGACAACAAACTTGCCTTAACACACACAAACAATGGATTACTGAAGACAGTCAAAAGACCATCTAAAAGCTCTTCTGGTATAGGCCTTTTCAATAAGTTACTTACTTCCCTTAGATAGGGGGCGCTGTCATCACTTAATCAACTTCCGGGAGCTATGTTTATCGACTTTGATCACTTGCTACGATGAGCTATTTAAATGATGACACTTTGGAAAGGTGTAAAATCCCGAACTTAAATCTTACCTGAGACAGAATGGGCAGAATGTTAGTGGGAGAAAAGAATTAGTCAAGTGAGCAAAGGGGATTAAAGCATTGGGCCTACAAGATGTAAATTGTGTTTTGTTAAACGATCAGCAGGGACACAACTCAAGGACAACCGAGAGACTGGTCACTCCTCTTGGTGATAAAATGCCATTGCCATCGTCATTGAATAATTGGACGAAAGATCTGTGTAACAGTCCTAATTTTACAGACAATGACATTTACAATGATTTAGTTTTGACAATGAAGGCAAAGCGATAGTTGAAGAGTGAAGTGTTCTTTCAAGACCGGCACATCCACAATGTTGAATTTAACAATGTTTCGGAGGAATGTTCACATTGTTACGCGAGATGTCAAGTGATACCGTCACTATCAAACAGTGTCAGAAGGATTATACTGTATGGGTCAGTCTGTCCAAAGTCACTGGAAATGTGAATTCATCAGACTGCAATTGTACAGCTGGGCAACTATTTCATTTTTATATATTTTGTCTTGTGATACTTGCTTTATTAAAAGTCAATGTCAAGCCCGGATGCCATACAAATCTTTTTGTTAAAGATAAAAGGACATTAATTTTCCTATCTTCTCAAGTTGGCTTAAAATATAAATCTGCATATCCTGTACTTTTTGGTTGAGTTATTTAAATATCCAAGTTCCAGGTTTAAACAATACCCAAATATATTGTTAAAAAAATTCTAAAATGTCTATCCTACTTTATTAATTATAATTAAAAAATAAATTGGAATAATAGAAAAAATATATGGCTATGCATTTATAACATACCACCACCCTACCCTACCCCTAGTTAAATTGAATCACTTACTACAAAATATATTTAATTATACATATATAACAGTGAGGGACCTTGTACACCAGTTCTTTTTCTTGACTTTGTTTTCTTCAGTCTGCGTGAAGCCTGCAATCATATCAGGGCAATATTATATGCACTGGTGGATATATATGAACAGAACAAAGATGGAACTAATGCTTCGACTTCTGCTAAATCAAAATGGAATAATCCCAGGAAACAACGTCTTAGTCCTAAGAAATCAAAGGATCTTTCATTTCGCCACTCACTATATAATATTGAGAAGCCATCATTAAAACCAACTGTTAATGCTGAAAGGTTTAGACAAAGGCTTTTAAAGCTAAATCCAAATCTGGATGGTTAACCAATTTTGAGAAGATCAAGGATGAAGAAGATAGCATACCAACACTCAACGACAACACTGACTTCATGTTTCCTGATAAAACAGATTTATCTTCTGAAAGTGCCACAATTCATTTCCATAATCACTTCAGAAACATATCCTATTCTAAAGACCAATGTGTCAAAATAGAACTTGGAACGAGACATCAGCATACTAACAACAGGTGGATGGAATACCACAAAGGGAGAATTACAAGTTCAAAGTTTGGCCATGTGGTAATGCATAAAGAAACTACTCGACCAAACAATTTAGTAAAAGTTATCATGGGCTATACATCATTTGATAACAAGTATGTCAAATGGGGTAGGGATCATGAACCTGCAGCCCGGATAACTTACATAAATATCATGACACAATCTCATCCAGATCTTCATGTGACACCGTGTGGGCTTTATGTAACACACTTATTCCCCATTTGGGTGCAAGTCCAGATGGAGTTGTTCATGATCCTTGTTGTCAAGATTCCTCAGGGTTACTGGAAATAAAGTGTCCAGCATCCGACAGATGGAAATTTAAATCTCCAAGTGAATGTGCTCAAGATTAAGATTTCTTGTGCACATTAGACCTCCATGGCAGTGCAATCTTAAAAAGGAAGCATGAATATTATTTTCAAGTGCAAGAACAAATGACCATTACGGACAAGGATCGGTGTGATTTTGTGGTTTGGACTTTGAAAGGAATTATTCCTGAAATGTACACAACACGTGCGCTCAGAGGTCTTCCTCTCTACCAGTCGGTCAGTGATGATGAGAAAGAGAAATAAAGTGATTGTGAAATTAATGACATAAGGTGACATTTCGAGTAATTTATCGACTCAATGAGATTTGAATAACAGGTTACACAACAATATGGACTGAAGAGTTTAATGTTTTCTTCATTAAAACTGCAGTTGCCATGTTTACTAAATGAGTTTTAAATATGCGTTGTTATAATTGCAGGTGTTTTTAACAGTCAAAATTATTGCCACAAAATTTTGAAAGTAATGTCATGCATATGGTCATAACAGACTGCTGTAATACATCGAAATTAAAGTATTATAATACTAACTTGCTTTGCAAAGTGGTGGCTGTAAATTTGTTAATCGTGTACATATCTTCCGTATCTTTGTTACTTGTTGTGACATATTCATAGGCATAGCAGTTTTTAGAATATTAAATTTTTTATCCTTTCCATCTGTCTCACAATATGGATATGAAGATTTACAATTGTTCGTGTTTGTTGCACTTCTCTTTTGGAGAACTGTTTTTACTTTTGTTTAAATGGAGGGATGATGAGATGGACACCTTATGGGGTTGTGATGTCTGAAATAAGGAATCCTTTGTCTGCCATAATGGCATCTCCAGGTTCACACGTCAACCAGGGCACTGTCTTTAGTAATCTGTTTATCACTTGCACTCCCTATCCACAAATCTGATACAAATGTTACAACCCGAGCTGGACTAATTCCAATTAGCCCTTTCCATGCCATATGTGATTTGTAATCACTGTGCATCAAAGATTTGTGCTGTAAGGAACTAGGCGTTTCCGTGCGTAACTCTGTACACTCAATTATCACCCTACAATTTGGATATTTTTCCTTGAAACAAGGGGGCATATGTTCATCAACAACACGTCTTGAAGGCCATTGGATTAGAAAATCTAACTGTATATACAAATAATCAATCCACTTATTAAAAAATCATTCCACATGTCGACGTTCCAATGTTAAATTGATCTGCTAAACCTTCCAATAACAAGCCTAGTCTCAATTGCATCCTAACAAGAAAAAAAAATTCATCTATCAGACGCAAGTGTCTTGGATGTCCCTTTCCACTTGTAGCACCATAACGAGCTGTCTGACTTTTAGCATCATCCTTAATTTCATCACATAATTCATTGAAAATAGCTGAATTTGGAACTCCAGTATCAAATAGCATTTTTTAGTCATCATTTTCAATATCCTCAAATGTTAAAACAGGGGAATTAACCTGTATCCTGCAAACTACAGTTGTCACTTTGTTAACAGGGGTGCCATATTCAGGTGACATTTCATTAAAATCACACTGTGTAGAAACATCTATCCTCAGTTGGGTATTGGTTTGTGTTGATTGGTTGTTAATATGACTGGCGGCAATATCTTTTAAATGTATTGGTCCACAATAATCATGTAAATGTACAGAGGTGTCCAGAGGTGATTCAGTTTTTGCTATAAATGGTTCTGAAATATTATTTGAATCATCCTTGTCATCACTCTGTTGTTCAGCAATGTCACCTTGTTCCATACCTTCATTTAGTTGAAAGTTACTATTGGCAAGTTCCAAGGTTTCACTCTCCAGATTCTGAAATTAAATAATTATACAAATATAAACATAATTTTTTTAACAGTTAATTAATATTTGCATATACATGTGTAGCATGCACAATTAAAAGTTGGTGCTGGTGTAAGTTACAGCATTTTCTTTAAGTACTGGATGCGTGGACAGTCCATAATTATAGTGTAACTGTGCACCTGTAGACATTACAGTGCCAATGGCAATAGCAGATTTAAAGACAATACAACTGTTGACAAAAGATTTAAAGACAATACAACAGTTGATAAAGGTCAGTACAATATCAAATTAAACTACAACGCAGTATGTAACACATAACAGAGAGTACACTTAATAAGTTAAATATGGAATATGACTATTTGTTTAAAAGCATACACAATGCTATTGATTACAGCTGATTAAAAACCACAGAATAAGAATAAATCCTACCCCACATCTCGTTTAAAATGGATGGAGCATAATAGTACTCAATGTAACCACTTACCAACATTTGAAACACCTTGTTCAGGAAAACTGACGGCACTGGATGCTCTTTTGACGGCCCACTTCTATTCACAAAATGATCGGAACACATTTCGCTGTTACCTGTGTAAGTGAAATCTTTCCGTACTAGCCGTGACCGCTGAAGCCAAACTCTACGTAGTTCACATCTTGCAGGAAATCTGTGCAATGATATTGTTTTCCCATCTTCTTCCTTCCCTCCGAAATTGCTACAAATGCAACAATACCTGCAGGTTTTTGCCACAGGCATTCTTTGACAGCGTAATGAATGGGTAGCCCATGGAAGTTGAAGCGGCAGATAATGCATGTGCAAAAGATGCACTGAAGAGTTCCTACTAAGGGGAGACAACAACACTTATTGAAAAGGCCTATATGACCAATAGAAGTTAAAAATACAAAACATAATACATGTATCTATTAATTTACAAACAAATTTAATTAGTTTAAAAACACATATATCTTGAGTTAAAAGAAAACAAAATATCCTATTGAAAGCACACACACACCCCATTAGTGGCTGGTTCCTTGCTGGCCTGTAAATTTAACGATGGTCACATATGCTCAACAGCCAAACTATACCGTCTTTTATGTAAGGAACTGAAATTGTGCATCTACATTTTTATAACTAATGCTATCATTCTTCAGAAAAGGGTTGCTTATAAAGCTGTTTTACAATCCTAATGTGGTTCTGCTGTTTAGAACACTCGCCATTATACCATGGCCAAGGGGGTCCCTGAGTGGATGAGTGGTCCAAAGCACTCACTGTTATGGATCATTGCCATCTCACCTCTGTCTGCATAGGTTTGAGTCTCAGGTTCAGCTAATGTGGGTATGTGAGAAAGCTTCTCATGGGTTGGTGGTTCTTTCCGGGGTTTTCCTGGGTTCTTCTTCCACCATTTATACTGGCCGCCATGTATAGCCTATCTTGTGCTGAAAAATGGCGTTAAACCCTACAACACCAACAACAACAATAACAACCGTGGCCAAGGGACCAATTTGTAAAGAAAGTTTAATTTTATTTCCATACAGTGAAATATTAAAGATTTTAAACATATTTGTACTCTTCGAACGTGCAGATGTGTTATGTTTACTTCAGAAGGACATCAAAGTTACACTGGCTGAACAGTTTACATAAAAGTGAATGTATTTTCCCACTGAGGTCCTTTTTACTTTTTAATTTTTAAATTGATGTACAGATTAGACTTGCAATCAGATAGAAATTAATATATTAATATCAAATATCTACTGAATTGTTCATTTTGAAAATTTTAAATGTCTGGCTAGACCTATTCTTCTCTCAATATGTACTCTTTTACTACTTATTTTTCTGTCATTTAAAACTACCCAGGCACACTATAACACATATTTGGCATAATTAAAGAAATTTGAACCTCACAATTCAGTCTAGGAAGTGTTTTGTTGAATATGAAAGTCACCAAACAGAATAGGTAGCACCAAGTTAGCAAGATCATTTAATGTTGTCACAAATGTAAAGTCTGCAACTATTGAACATGGGCGGAAACATAAGGTTGTCACTGTACAAAGGTACATGGAGGACTTTTTGAATTCAGTACGCCCTGCGGACCTGTAGTCTCCAAAGATTTTCCACTTCTGGGTGCGTCACCAGATGGTTTTGTAAATATAACTCACACTGTGGAAGGTATGTCCATATTAGTCAAGGGATCAAATAATGTCACTGCTCTCTGTGCCATATTAGAAACTTAAAAGCAGACATTTATTTCCCCAGAGGGAGAGTCACTCCTCGATGAGAACCATGACTACTGGTATCTTTTTCAAATTCAAGGATAACTTTTTTGCTCTGGTGCACAGAAATGTATTTTGTGTGTACAGCCTATAACCTTCAAGTCATGGATATCAAATACACTGACTTTCATAGGAATGAACATTCAGAACTGAAATGGTCAAAGCGTTTTAAAAAAAATCCCATTTCAAATTGGAGCTTCTTGACAAACATTTGTATAAGCCGTATTTGAATTGAACGATCATCATCGCATCTATAGCCAATATTTTCTGAACTCAAATAAAAGACCTAAAGAATAACTGTTTAATCCTATTTATTTCCAGCACATCCTTTTCAAAATCATGACTGTAAGCAAATAATATAATATACACATATATTGGATAAATAGCACTTATGCATGTTTTGAAACAATACCAGTTCTGAAATTACACCAAATAAAGCAAATGACAGGTATTTCTGATGGCAATTTCGACTCTATACTAGACAAGAGATTTGTTAAAATTTTAAATGTTTTGACTAGACCTATCATTCTTTCAATATGTACTTTTACTATTTATTTTCCTGTTATTTAATAATACCCAGGCACACAGCAACAAGTACTTTACATAATTAAAGAAATTTTAGCTTCACAATTTAATCAAGGAAGTGTTTTCTTTGTTTATGATCGAAGGAAACTACAAAGGTAATCCGATTGATGGACCAGTAGCGGTGGTGCCACCTAGGTAGTAGCAATAACTTGCTACTATCTCCAATTGGACAATGGCTGACATCAGGACCTGGAGGAAAATATTGCTTTACTTGAAATATTTTGAGATTGGAAAACATACAAAAGTCAATTTAATATGATTTTATTGATTTCTTTTCATATTTGAAGTACAGCAGTTTCAATGTTGTGTGACAAATAATAGTTTTAAAAAATAAAGCAATTTTGAGCACATGGAAATTGGAGTCAGAGCTTGTGATTTTGTTTTATAAAAAGTCACAAGTCCTGGGAGAGTGTCTGAAAAATGTTTCTATGGGCACTGATACACAACTACAACGGACTTTGGCATCCCTAGACATCAATCACATTTCAACCAACTAAAGCTTATGTAAACGGAGCCTGCAAACGCATCCACTTGCTTGTGTCAGATTTTGATTCCATCAGGAAATGTGTGTGTGTGATTCACATTTTTAATGTAGCTTTAACATTTTTGTTATATCGCTATGATGTCTGCAGTGTGGCAGTTTATAGTGATGTCTAGCAATAGGGCATCATGCCACAGACATATAGCATCATGTCCCACCCAGTCACATTATCCTGACACCAGTGCTACCAGTCCTAACACTAACCTCTAAATGCTGAGCACCAAGTGAGGCAGCTGCTATTACCATTTAGATAAGTATTTAGTATCACCCAGCTTGGGTTCAAACCCACTACCTCCAGCATCCGAGGCAGATACTCTAACCACTTAGGTCACCGGAGCGGTCTCCATCAGAAAAGACACTTCAGAGTAAGCATAGTCAGACTAGCAAGTATACTTTAATATATGGAGAAGTTACAATATGGGCTGCCAAGTGTGAGAGATATTCTTGAAAATCTGGCATCTAGTTACCCTGTCAGTCAACCAGGGAACATGCTACTCAACACTGTTTATTTGTAAGAAAGCCCTATACAACATCAATATCAGGGTGGATGCCTTACATTGTATAATTGGGATTAAGTGTACAAAATTCCCACTACTTAAAACGTAAATTGTTGCTGCCATTTTTCTGACATGTGAGAAACCTTATCATTCCTAGCACCACAGACACTCATATTTGTTGCTCCCTGTTACGTCTACAAATCCCTGCATTACATATACAGTAATTACAATGTACTTTCCGTAATGTAACTGCAAACCCGCGATTATTTTTGAGAATATCAAGACGTCTTGTCAGGAAGCTGACTAGGTCTATATAGAAGCATGCGCATCACGCTCGAAGGTATCACTTCGGAGGTTAAGCCCAGAAGTTGGCAAAATATCTAGCTAATATATGGGGCTATGTTATTCATTATCTGTGCTTACGCTTCGATACGTAAGAACGATGACGTTCAAAAATGACCTTAAAATCTACTTTAGTGATATAAACATACACGCTATCAACAAAGATATACGTAGTATACATGATGTCGCCGAAAGGTTGCACCATGAATATATATAAAAAATTAAAATGTAAACACCTACTTATCCTTTTAAATAAAGGTGACTTACCGGCAAGTTACCGAACACAGAGGTGCTAACTCTGGCTGGCATGACAAGCATCCACACCATGCTGTACAATGCACAACTCCGATGGGCTGGCCATGTTGTCCGCATGCCGGAAAAACGCCTACCCAAGAAGTTGTTCTATGGAGAGTTACGGCAAGGCTAGAGATCTCACGGTGATCAAAAGAAGAGGTACAAGGACACCATCAAAGCCTCGCTGAAGAACTTTGGAATTGACCCTGACAGCAGGGAGAGTGTCGCTGCTGATCGATCTGCTTGGGGCAGTCAAGTTAGAGCCGGTGCGGAAGCCTTTGAGCAGAACAGATTAGTGGACGCAGCTGAAAAAAGTGCTTTGCGCAAATCCAGGAACAGCAGTTCCTCATCTCCAAGTCAGCAACCTGTACATCCATGTCCCCCCTTGCATCCGACTCTTCCTGGCCCGGATTGGACTGATCAGCCATTTCCGGACCCACCCACAGTGAAGTCAATGCCATAAGTGGTCTTCATCGACACACTCGACGAACCTCAGTATGTACGCTGTATTAATCATATACCACCAGATGTATTCATTGTTCATTAAAAGGAAACGAAGATTGTTGAGTTTCCTTTCAATGAAAAATTTATACAACGAGTGGTATATAATCGATGCAGCGTACATACTGTACATATATTTGATTTATATCACATACAAATACATATATGTGCCCCTTGAACGATGTTTGTATTTACTAGAGGCAGCTGTGTATTGACCTAGTGAATGATCCATTCACATCCCCGAGTGTGTCCGCTACAAAATGTAGTTCTATGCCTTTTGTGGCTATTTACAATCACCTTTGCATATTGATAAGTTCACTGTTTTCTTTTTTGTTTTGTTTATATTTTTCATCATATTTATCAAATCAATATAATACACACTTATGATTTAAACATGAAAGATGGTTTTAGTAACAAAAGTAGAGCACTATCAACAGTTCGTTAGCTACGCCATTCATATGAACGTTATGCCATTCACCTTCGGGTCATGGAAATTAATGTGTAATATAAACTAAGCGAAAATGACGAAATAGCAAGAGGTAATTAAAATAGTTTAATATATTTACAGTTGATCTAAATCATTATTCTGCTTTAGCAACAGCACAACCGACCATAAAGCTTCTCTCTCTCTCACTCTCTCTCTCTCACTCTCTCTTCCCCCCCTCTCTCTCTCTCTCTCTCTCTCTCTCTCTCTCTCTCTCTCTCTCTCTCTCTCTCTCTCTCTCTCTCTCTCTCTCTCTCTCTCTCTCTGCCTCTCTCTCTCTCTCTCTCTCTCTCTCTCTCTCTCTCTCTCTCTCTCTCTCTCTCTCTCTCTCTCTTTCTCCCTCTCTCTCTCTCCCTCTCTCTGTCTCTCTCT
>JAECUM010095311.1:0-29043 GCA_016617855.1 Megalonaias nervosa | reverse complement strand
TATATATATATATATATATATATATAACATTTTGTGTGATATAAGTATGTGGGCTCATCCATTTTAGTATTTTTACCTGGGAATCTTGATCTACACCATATAATTGGTTGTGGTTGTGGTTTTGTGGGTTTAGAATTTGTCAGCTCATGATGGGCTGTACATGATGGATATTCGCACGGTGGAGGGAGAACCCCGGAAAGAACCATCAACCCACGGGAAGCTACTGGCAAGCTTTCTCCCCATACCCACGTTAGTCGAGCCTGAGACTCCAACACAAGCTGACGGAGGTGAGATGAATGCTATCAAGACCAGCACCTTGGACCACTCTACCACACGGGGCCTCAATATAATTGGAACAGCCTCTTGTTTATGCTCTCATCCAAAAGAAATTATCACTCATATTGACCTTAAACTGTTACTCCTTAACCTTGTACTGTATCTAATTTAGTTATTAACCCACATATTGGCCTTGGTCGGTTCCTGATGTGGATATTAACAACTCATACTGACCTTGAACTGTTTCTGATTTACTTAATAACTCTCATACTGACCTTTGGCTGCTCCTCATTGGATTAACAGCTCATATTGACCTTGGGCTGTTCCTGATTTGGATATTGACAGCTCATTTTGACCTTGAACTGTTTCTGATTTACTTATTAACCGCTCATATTGACCTTTAAGTGTTCCTCATTTGCATATTGAATTGTTGAGGAAATCTGTTTCTAAATATTAAGACGAAAGCTGGCTACATTGGTGCAGAGCACAAGATCCTGTCTCAACATTCAACACTAATTTTCAGAATTATATGTTAATTAATTACGGGCTATTTATAAATTACTGCAGCGAGCGTTAAAGTTTTCATAATCCTGGGTGTCTTTGCCTAATGACCAGGTTTGTGATATATTATGAATCAACCATTTCATTTGTTACAGCTGGAATTAAGTAGGCTACCGTTTTCACAGGTTATTAGACTATTTCGAATTGATAAAACAGTTAACATTAAGTGACAGATTTTAAATCTAAGCGCATGGTCCTAAAATCTTTGTACACCTTATATTTCCCCTGGTGTAATGGCAGACTAGCGTACATGCTGTCTTAAAGAAGGCACACCGTTTTATTCTAATTACCTTTGCTCCACGTGCGTCATTAAGCACGAGACCACAGTGTCATATATTGGTTCTGAATATGAAAGCTGAGATTCATACGATCAGTTAAATAAAATTGCTGCATAATTTATGTCCTGGTCTCGTTTTTCTAAAATATGATTTATTCTAGTTTTACGATATCTGAACAATGAAACATATATTTAAGTCTAGAACTTTATTAAGCTGCTTGTTGCAGATATGAACAGTTCAGTGTACTGGGACCATGCATAGTTAATTTGTTGATGGGTTTAATGTACTTTTAATGACAGGTAAAGGTGAGTTAATTGATCACAATACATGCAATTCGATAGGTAGCATTTCAAATGAGATATAAAAAATATAGTCTATACTTTATGCCTATAATGAGAGACGAAATTCGGACAAGACTAGACAGGATCATTAGTTCCGAAGACAATCACAAATCATAATAGCTCTGGGGATCTTCAATACGTCATCATTTTAATCTAACAACTTGGCCTATAACAGGTCTGCTGTTTTTCACAAGGATCTCTGAGTTGGTGACTTAACTGGAATAAACGTTTCCTTTTTGTAAGTATCTAAAAAATACGTTGACAACACTGTATAAATGCATTGAAATTAGGACTTATTCTGTTGTGATATAACGTTTATATTTTCATATTTGGTCATTATTATTTTATGTATCAATTGGTTAATTATATTATTTAGGAGAGGTGTTGTCGTTATCGGGATGGAGTTTGGTGTATTTTTAATATCTTTCACATGTGAAATAAAGTATTGCATCTAAATTCACTTTTAAGTACAGGTGATTGTACTTACACGAAGTCCAAAAACTTTCTAAAGCAAGATATGTAGAGATCCCGTGATGTTTGATCAATTTTCGTTATTTGATTACAAGTAATAGGCAACTGTAATCGTTAGTGAGAGTGAACTAATTTTTCTTATAAAATAAAACAGATGACGAAATAAGGAATGAAATAATAAATATATAAATGTAAGAAAGCACTTGCTAGAATTAACTGTTAGACAATGTCTAATTAACACTTTCGTATGTGTTCTTCGGGCAATGATTGTTCTGTAAAGACTTAGTTCTTTCAATTTATTTCAATACGATGAATAGTCGCGACTGACCACTGATCAAATCTGAGTTTCATTCTGCCACCAGTTAAGATTGCTTTGGTACCCTAAGTGGTTAGAGCGTCCGCCTCGGATGCCGGAGGTCGCGGGTTCGAAACCTAGCCGAGTTATACCAAAGACTTATAAAACTGGTACTAGCTAATGCCTCGCTTGGCGCTGAACATTAAGAGGTTAGTGTTTGGACTGGTCGGCCTGGTGTCAAGATAATGTGACTGGGTGGGACAAGATGCTAAATGTCTGCGGCATGATGTCTCAGTATTGGACATCACTATAAACTGCCACACTGCAGACATGGTAGCGATATGACTAAAATTGTTAAAGCTACGTTAAAAATCAATCACACACACACACACACACACACACACACACACACACACACACACACACACACACACACACACACACACACACACACACACACACACACCACCACCACCACCACCACCAGCAGTCAATAAATTGGCAGTTACCATATGATGTAGACATAATCCACTTTCTAACAGTACCTTTTGTCAGTAACAAATCAATATACGTTACCTGTGTGTTGGCCGTCACTCAACTTGATAGTTCTTACTTTTGATTGGCAGAGGGGTGGGGCTCAGTGTTCATTGACGCTGACGATGATAGAGACGATGCCTCCAATGCAGTTCACCTTGCATGGAGCTGCAACAGCCTCTCGGCGGGGTTCGTTTGTACACGTGCACACCTTTTCCAAAGATTTCCAGCTCGATATTTTTCTGTATTACAAATGGAGATGTTTTTTTTCTTCTTTTTTTCTGGCTATCAAAGAATCCGGAGTGTTAATAGATTCGGTAAGTCAGATTACCTGTTCTTTTCTTTGTTGCCAAAGAGCAACATGATTTGGGTATTATTATGGTCCAGTTATTGGATTATATCAGCTGTTTGTATGTAGACATGCAGGTATCAACTTACAATCAAATTTGCATGCCGAGATTGGTTAATTCGTTTTTAGGCCCCTTGTCAAAATAACTGTATACATAGCGACATCTCGTTAATTTTGCATTTAAACGGAGAAGAAACGAAAATTCAGAATGATTGCAAAATATCGGATAATGCAGGCAGAGTTGTACCAGATAATTAGAAAACATGCTTAATTTTGATTTGACATTTCAACTCTTTGTCATTAATACATGTCTGTAGTTTGTGACGGATTTTAAATCAGGACGTCTTTCCATTGTTACCTGTGGAGATGGAACGAATTGCAGGTGATATTAACGCAATAAACTAAAATAGTAAGACTACATGTTGTTGTATATACTTCACATCCTCTAGTAGTCAAAGAAAGATGAGAACCAAACTCAGTTGTCTATCAAAAGGGCATTGATTTATTATCGATGGAAGACATCAAAAGTGCATTGATTTATTATCGATGGAAGACATCACATCGTAAAGAAAGTAGACAAAAGGCACTACTTTAGGTAAGGACAAAGTGGCCATATCGGGAGACTGTGTCTTTAAAAAGAAGCATTTATTAACGGGAAATACCTTTGCAGATGTGCTGACTAAACTTTGAATGAATCACTTGCAATGTATGTTGTATAAGTACATTTTATTACGATAAGTAATTTTACAAGAATATAATTGAATTTTAAAAGTAATTGTTGTTGGAAAAAAACCGTCGTTGTTTTAAGTTGTATCTGAAATATCATTAGTACGTGTAGAAAGACAAACTGCGCTTTTTCATTCAGAAATATAATTTGATGACTAACTGAAAAATTTGATTTGCACACTGACTGAGTAATTGCGTACTAAAAAGTGAATTTAATTTGCATACTAATTGATGAATTTGATTTGCACCTCTGTTGAGGAATTTAATTGGAGTGTTGAAAACCTCTTGACTTTCAGAAAAATATATTAACGAAGCTTTTCTGTAAAACATCGACAATGTTTACCTTAGCTCTGTCTATGAACTCCAGACTATAACAAGCACATTTGTAAAAGGTTACAAAGCACCCTCAATGAAAATGTTTCTTCACACACACACACACACACACACACACACACACACACACACACACACACACACACACACACACACGCGCGAGTTTGTGAATTTTCATATAGTCACACATACAGATCAGCCAAATTTGAAATCCATCTAAAAGCTATTGCGTATTCCATGCAATGCTTCACGGTGTGTATTCCGTGCATGTTTCTCGGTCTGTATTCCATGCAATGCTTCACGGTGTGTATTCCATGCAATGTTTCACGGTGTGTACTCCATACAATGTTTCACGGTGTATATTCCATGCAGTGTTTCACGGTTTTTATTCCATGCAATGTTTGACGGTATATTTCCATGTAATGTTTCACGGTGTGTATTACATTCAATGTTTGACGGTTTTTATTCCATGCAATGCTTCACGGATTGTATTCCATTAAATGCTTCACGGTGTGTATTCCATGCAGTGCTTCACGGATTTTATTCCATAAAATGCTTCATGGTTTGTATTATATTATCATCTGATTGGTTATACTGATTAAAATAACAGGTAAATGGAGCCTGTCGCTGTAAGTGTAAACTGAGCACTGTGGTTCATCAGTACCAACACAAACCCCAACGTAAATCCACCTCCCCCAGGGATCCCTTTAGGATGGAAAATAGAGATGTGTATATGTAATACTGTAACATTAAATGGGTATTTAATAATGTAACATTAAATGAGTATGTAATACATGCAACATTAAATGGGTATGTAATACTGTAACATTAAATGGGTATGTAATATTGTAACATTAAATGGGTATATAATACTGTAACATTAAATGAGTTTGCAATATTGTAACATTAAATGGTATGTAATACTGTAACATTAAATGGTATGTAATACTGTAACATTAAATGAGTTTGCAATATTGTAACATTAAATGGGTATGTAATACTGTAACATTAAATGGGTGTGTAATACTGTAACATTAAATGGGTATGTAATACTGTAACATTAAATGGATATGTAATAGAACCACATTTGTAATTATGCACCATTAATTCAGGACATATACAACTATGAACAATGAAAACACAATGGTAATATCACTTAAGTCGTAACAAGATTCCTCGGGAATCTCCGTACATTCCTTACTTACGGAAACTACCGACTGATACAATGAAAAAGTACCGTGATACGTACCACCGAAAGGAAATACCGCTCTATACCTGTAATACCGCGCAACTCGAATGGAAAATATGTTGTAAATTGTTTTCGATTTTAATAACTTTATTCATTTCAGTATTAGGAACACAAGTTTTTTTAAAACTCCTTAAGCATTAAAAGTTCCATATTTTCATAGTTCTAAAACATAACATGTATTGTAATTGTCCTTTCCAATGCCAACATCACAGTCAAACTGGCAATAACAGAATCAATGCTACATATCAGTTTAAATAAATGTATTACTTATCTTGGACTGAGGGGCAATAATCATTCTAACTTCATCATTGGTCCGGCAAATATACTGCTTGACTGTGTTCAAATGATACATTCATTTTTTATATGGCTAATACACTGCCAGATTGTGTAGAAATGATACATTCATAATTTATGTCAAACACACTGCAAGATTGTGTTGCAATGACACATTCATGACTTATATGGCAAATATACTTCGAGATTGTGTAGGAATAATACATTCATGATTGATATGGCAAACACACTACCAGATTGTGTAGAAATGATACGTTCACGATGTACATGGCAAATACACTGCCAGACAGTGTAGAAATGATACATTCATGAGTTATATGGCAAATACACTACCAGATTATGTTGAAATGATACATTCATGATTAGTTTAGTAAATACACTGCCAGATTGTGTTGAAATGATACATGCATGACTTATATGGCAAATGCACTGCCAGATTGTGTAGAAATGATACATTCATGATGTATATGGCAAATTCATTGCCAGATTGTGTTGAAATGAGACAGTAAGATGTGATATAGCACGTGGACCGACAGAATGCGCACAAAGAATAAAATCATCAGTTGCAAATGATACAGTAAGATGTGATATAGTACGTGGACCGATAGAATGCGCACAAAGAATAGAATCATCATTTGCAAATGATGCAGTAAGGTGTGATATGGCACGTGGACCGATAGAATGCGCACAAAGAATAGAATCATCATTTGCAAACGATGCAGTAAGATGTGATATAGCACGTGGACCGATAGAATGCGCACAAAGAATAAAATCATCATTTGCAAACGATACAGTAAGATGTGATATAGCACGTGGACCGATAGAATGCGCACAAAGAATAAAATCATCATTTGCAGATGATACAGTAAGATGTGATATAGCACGTGGACCGATAGAATGCGCACAAAGAATAGAATCATCATTTGCAGATGATACAGTAAGATGTGACATAGCACGTGGACCGATAGAATGCGCACAAAGAATAGAATCATCATTTGCAAATGATACAGTAAGATGTCATATAGCACGTGGACCGATAGAATGCACACAAAGAATAAAATCATCATTTGCAAATGATACAATAATTGCAAATGATGCAGTAAGATGGATAGGCATGGGATTACAAACTGAATCGGTGAAAATGCATGACATATTTTCAAGTACGAAGCAACTTTGGATTTCTTCTGATCCTTGTTTTAATTACACATTTGCACAAATATAATTCATGTCAAATGTAGTATTTTCATGAGAGATATTTAATTTTTCTTACGTTACATTTATACTTTATGTTTTGTATAATGTTATCTTTCAGTTAGCTCATAAATGTCAGTAGTATATGAGGGCGCTTTGGCCCTCAGTAGACCGTAATGTTAAAAACAGGTCCCGGCACTACAACCCCAAAATTTATAGCCCCACGTAGACCTCTATGTTATAAAAGGGTCCCGGCACTATAGCCCTAAAATTTATAGCCTCGCTTAGACTTCTATGTTAAATTTAGTCGTTTGTACCGTAGCCTCAAGATTTATAGCTTCACGTAGACTTCTGTGTTAAATTTGGTCGTTTGTACCGTAACTTCAAGATTTATAGCCTCACGTAGTCTTCTGTGGTAAAAGAGGTGGTTTGTACTTTAGGACAATGGGAATTTAACATGGGAATGTCAACTGGAGGTCAATGGAAATTGAACGTGGGTAACGTCATGGGGTTTATAGGGTCAAAACTATTTATAGGGTGAAATGTATTTATAGGACAAAGGGTGGATAGGGACAAACATAGACATACAGAAACAAACAAATACACATCCAAACACACAGAAAAGGGACAGAGATGTTCCAAAGAAAGACTCACAGACAGAATAGAGACTCCAAAAAGAAAAGTCTATTGTATGGGTACAAACATTTATTCGAATATATACACGGGCTCTACGGCCTGTGCTTTGGTTTAAGCACTGTCCATTTAATACATACAAAATATCTATTTCTTGGTTCTAGAAACTACTTTAAAAATTAAAGTTCATACCTTCAAAAACCATATACAACGTATATACATTTCATAAAAGAATGACATTTTTCATACTACAATTATTGTCCATTTTTGAGAAAAAGCGTAAACAAGAAACAAACGATCCAACTGGACAAAATTTGTGCTTTTCTTTTTATCAGTCACGCACGTTATTTTTAAATCTGATTAGCTACTACTTGTGCCCCAGCGTAGATGTTTTCCATCACGTACTCCCTTTCATCTGTAGATCTGTTGGTATATTCATCGTGCTAGGTACACTTATCGACAAGCAGATCAATGGTGGTTATTGTTTTCTTCCCATGGAGGTACAACGTATGCCATATGAATGGTCACTTTTCCATCGGTGATGTCAAATTTTTCTCTCCTCGTCTGCATCTTCGAAGCAATAGCCCTCAATAGTTTGGAAGAAGTTAATTCTGCAGGTGTACTAAACCCGACACATACAGGAGAGTTCAAACTTTCGTGATACATAGTTAGGCTCAAACGACCTCGAGTTTTGACTTGACACTGACGTTTGAGTTCCTCTAACACTGTGTCAAATAAGTCCGTAATGAAACCTGCTGCTTCCTCGACTGGAACGTCAGGCGCAAAGTCTTTAAATTTCATCGTGTAGGTGTAAGTTGTCGTCCTAAATTTTCTCGAAGTCGCTGTCTGAATCATTTTGGATGCTAAAATACTCCTTTAGGTCTACTGAATCCTTTTCCTTCTTGGACGCGCCTTGCTGTGAGGGTATGGTAGTGAAAGTGGTCAATGATGTTTGTTCCTTCTCTTTTTTCATCTGCGTAGAGTGATTCATCTTTCTCGGTGTTTGTCCTCGCAATGAAATGTCGTTCTTGGAAGCCGTCCCTTTTTTGTACTGGGTGATATCAGCATGTCCATAAGGTAAAGTCTTGTGGTCTGGAAGTCGCACTGGTTGCACGTAGTTTGCCTTGGCGTTAATAAATAAACAACTAAGATGTGGTACTGCATTGGTGATGTGATCGTGAGGCACAGCATCGCACTCGAGTTTCTCGTTGGACTTGAGTCTTACGCTCGATTCTTGTTGTTTGAAAGTATTCATCTTTCTCGCTTGGCGCTTGTAGTGACAATGAACTATCGGTCTTGATCGTTGTCCCTTTTTATATGCTGGCCAATATCGGTGTGACCGTACTGTAAAGTGAAGTGGTTGGGAAGCCGAACTCGCTTCTGGTACACGATTTGATAAACTTTTTCCAAGGGTCGACTGACGATTTGGTGTGTGAGTAAACGTACAATCTTGTGCGGTTTGTTGGTGGTCACTTTAAAGTTTCCATCATGTCCAGACTGCAAGGCTTCTTTCAAGACGCCAACGTTCACCAGTCGACTGGTGCGATAACTGAGAGTCAATCCTTTCCCTTTACACTCCGTGTGCACTTCTCCTTGTGGGTCACGGTATTCGTAGCCGTAATTTTTGGGACCGCCACTTTGCAAAACTTAGAATCATGTCGTCGGGATGCTCGTCCGTCCAGGCTCCTAAAAGGCCTCCTTCGCTTTTAGGGTGTTGTTGACCCAGACGATCGATGTAGATGCAACTGTCCGTGTCAAAATACAACACACGATCTCCTAACAGTTCTAAAATTTCGTTCAGTTGTAAGCGAGCATGGGCTGTCACGTAGGCCGCAATGATGACATTTCCAAATTCGTCGGCTTCTACAAAACCCAATTCTTCTTCGTAATTGACTAAGATCAAGTCCTCACGAACGACGTCTAAGTGTTTCATGTATTTAGCTTTGTCGTGAATCATCTGGAAGTAGCGGGAAGGTTCTGTCAAATACTCCGTCTTGGGAAAACACGGTCGTTGTGCCATTTTGCCCCACGGACAATTTAACATCACTCTGGCAAACGATCGCCTTCCTTCGTTTTTCTCAATGTGGTCTAAAGTGATGCCTTCCTGCTCCCAGTATTTCTCTTTGAATTTTGTTTGGTCTTCGGGAGTGTGGCACCAGGAAGGATAGCCGCTGCCGTCTTGTTTCAGTTTCAAAAAAGCATTCACGTAGTCTGCGAAAATGCCTTTCTGAGTCTCGTCGCCCTTCTGGTATTTTTCTGTCTTGAGAAAGTGGTAAATTTCGTACACTTCTAACAGTTGGTATCCCAGGTCCAGAGCTTTGAACAATTCCACGCTGACCCACGTTCCTGTCAAGGCGCGTTCTTCCTGGGTGTGCTGACAAGGTAGGTCTTGGTTGCACGATTCGGCACAAGTACGGCACAAAGGAAACATCAGTTTTCCTTGGCATTGATGTGGTAAAACGGGATGGTACAAGTTCGTGGGAAGTAAGACTTTGCACTTGATCAATTCTTCGTATTGTCGAATGTTGTCCACGTCGATGTGTTCCGTCAGCAATTGCGGGTACCCTGCGAGAAAGTGACAATATTTGCACACGTATGGATACAGCGAACACACGTCCAAATATTTGATTTCGTCACCTTTCTCCTCGTCGGCTTGGCACAGCAAACAGGTGGCATTCGTCCGTCCTCCGTACAAACTGTCCCGTGGGTTCAGTGGGTCCACCAGCTTGTAACTTTCCACGATGCGCTTAAACTCGGGATCGGTTTTCAGACGGTGATCGTACTCGTGTTCACACATTTCTGCCACTTGGTATCCTTGCTGTTCTAACTTCAATCGTCACTGACAAGAAGCCTCGTACAAGTCTTCCATGGTCCGTTGTCAAAACTGATTTTTAGTGTCACGTTGATGGTAACAGATGGGACATCGGTGAAATAAGCACCCATTAAACTCGTACACGATCTGAGGGTTATCTAAATCCCAGCCATCCACCAAATACCTTCCGATGGTCTTTTCGCCTACTCCATTGCGGGCATGTTGGATCAATTTGTCTTCCTTGTCGCACAAGTAAGGTAGCCAGCGTAGGGCTTTGACCGAGTATTGACGTTTGACAAAATTGGTCGTTTGAGGGCTTATGACAGCTAGGGTGTTTTCAGGCATGAATCTTTGACGGTACACTAAGGAACACGCTTTGGCAATGGTACAGGCTTCTTTCAAAGGATCGATCCCTCCGTACTCCATGAATAATTCTCGAAATTTTCCACAGCAACGCCGTAAAATGTCCACGTCGGAACGACAATATTTTAACATTTCTTCCTGAAAGTCGAATGGGTCCGAGGCGTGTGAGTGGCACCAAGCGTAGAAAGCTTCTCGTTGTTCGGTTCGCATGTTGTCTTGGTCGTAGTAGTAATCCCCAGGCAAATGGGATAGAACGGCGTGTTCACTGGCTTCGGTATTGAAAAAGTGTGGAAAATAGCCTTTGGCCATTTCTGTCATTCCAAACGTTTTAGGCATTCGGCTCAAAGGCATGGCCAAGTAACTCATCGAATCTTTAAACTTCACTTGTCCCACTTGCATGGAAATGATTTTGGCTCCGTTCAAAGTCACTTTAGGACGTTCGGTACTTTGTTCCGTACAGTATCTGAGAAGAAGCTGTCCATCGTATCCCGAGAAATTGTGAGCCATCACCGTGGCATAGCGATGGCAATCTCCGTAATGTTCAATGTCCTCTTGACTCCACGTCTCATCGATAGGGTCTAAGATCCATTGGGTGAAATCGGCTAGCGTGTTCGGTCCACGAAAGATTTTTTCACGTCCTCCAGGAATCTTGCTGCAGTGAGGGCAATGACTAAGGATAGGCTCTTGGATGCACTTCTCGCACGCTCGGTGAGCCACGCAGAAATTAGGAATGTGAATGCCAGTCTCTTGCATGCATTTGAAATCGCAAAAGATGAAACTGCCTTTCTTCTGGTCATCTTCTTCTTCCTCTTCCTTTTTGGAATGGTATTTTTGAATGTAGCATTCGTGTTCCAAGTCCACGATTTGGCGACAGATGTGACATCGCTTCTTTCCTGAACATACGTGCGCCTTGGCACAATTTGTACGTATGCCTTGTCCACAAGTAGGCACAATTTCAGGTGTTGACAAGCACTTTTCCGCTGTGAACCTTGCGTCTTCAGATGTTGTTGGTAACAGGCAGGGCTGACAAACGTGCGCTGACAAGCAGAGCAATGCATTCGTTCTTGTTCTTCGTCAAGACAGGGTTTAGAGGCTAAACATCACTTACATTTCGATCCACAATGCTTGTGTTGCTCTCGATTGTTATAGCCATAGTCACATTTCTCACAGTAATAACTGTATCTCAGGAATCCAGTAATACTGGTAATGGCATCGAAATGTTCATCGTGATGATAGACGTGAATGTATTTTCCGTCGTTGAAATCTTTGCCTCGAAACAAGAGAGGTCTGCGCACTTCTTGAGGGTGCACTTTCAAGGTGTAGCATGGAGCCAAGACGTCTTGCAATTTTTGCATTTCACGAATGCCGAAGGGTGTGTCTTTGGATATCCCCGCTTGCTTTAACAGGACTTCTGCTTCTCTTCCTTGTTTCGTTCGGTCCGATCGTCGAATAGTTTTCCAGGCTCTTTTCCATTCTTTCGTGTCGTTCTTGTCGGCATACGTTCGTCCCACCACGATGGCACGGGCTAAGCACATCTGGTCTTGAGTGTTGTTAACTTGAACGATGCTGCGCTTGATGCTGCGAAGGTCGTCTACCAATAATATCTTTTTGCGTTGTCCTGTCCCTTGGGGAAGAGACACGTGGGTCATGAGTAAGTCGCTTTTCCGTCGTTGATGTGAAACTTGTCGTTGGATTGTTGCACGTGTTGAATCTTGTCGATGACTTTGGAAGATGTCAATTCTGCTGGGCTGCTAAACTCGATCCAAACGGGTGATTTCAAACTGTCGTGCTGAATGGAAAGTCTCATGACGTCGTCTTCTTTGCATTGGCATCGTCGTTTCAGTGCGGCTAACAAAGAATCCCACACACTGGTGATGAACCCTTCTGCTTTCTCCATCGTTACGTCTGACTTGAAATCTTTAAACTTCACCGTAGGCTGTAGTTCTAAATTTTCTAGAGGAGCGTTTGTCCGTCTCTCGAATGTGGTAATACATTTCGGGTGAAACTGGTGGACTTTGGTTTGGAATAGGCTCTCTCGGTCTGGTCAAAGACGTGGAAGGTGTTGGTTCAGGTTCGCTCATGTCTTCAATTTGAGCGAACACTTATTTTCGTGTGTGAGGCGATACGTCACGTCGCTGCCTCTTACCTTCTTCTCTCTCGCTGAAATGGTGCGATCGTTTCATCTCGATTGCTGGTTCAGAAATGATTTAACCAAGTTCGTTCTCTCTGTATATATACCCCTCTCTACCTCTTGTTGCGACAATGACTTGGTATATTTCACAAGGGCAAGTGAAAGTCCAACAGTTAGGAACCCCTGGCTGACTTATGCGAACGACAATGGTGCGTCTTAAACACCTCATGCATCTTGACGACCCTTCGATTCAAACCCTACAACGAAAGAAAAACGTTGCAAGAAAAAACCCAGACAGTTGGTGTCATCAAGAGAACTAGAGACAGTACTGTGCCGTTAGGACACGTACGTACTCCAGAAAACCACGCTACTCGACTACGATGTCTCATTCTCTCTGTCACTTCTACTTTGCCGTTGACCACGATGTCTACCAACCCTGATTTAACACACGTTTTTCTTCATTTGATATTTAATTTTTTTTTACTAAACTCATTTTTAAAAGAACTACCCTATTCGACAGCAGCGACTCCTCCTCCTCCTGCTCTTCCCACTGTTGCTGCACCTACAAAGGTGATCTTTCCTAAGACCAAAGTATGAGACAGAGCAAGTAAGTTGTGAAGTTGAGCGGAGGTGTCTAAACAACAACTGTCAAGTCCCTATGTTCCACTTCTGTTTGTCATAATAACTTGCGATACTTCACATTTTCTAAAGTGGAAATGTTTACAAGCCGTAGAAACGTTATGTGACTCTGGCTTTTGACACTTGCACAGACTCTTCACTTCATAAGTGTCACGAGAAAAATATCTATCCAGTTTTTACCATTTTCAAAACCACGCAACACTTGCAACTTGACATGAAAATCTGTATTTCTTTATTTGTGGATATCCCAATCACCCGCCCCAGCGGATAGAGCCTCACGATCACATCACCAATGCAGTACCACATCTTAGTTGCTTATTTATTAACGCCAAGGCAAACTACGTGCAACCAGTGCGACTTCCAGACCACAAGACTTTACCTTATGGACATGCTGATATCACCCAGTATAAAAAAGGGACGGCTTCCAAGAACGACATTTCATTGCGAGGACAAACACCGAGAAAGATGAATCACTCTACGCAGATGAAAAAAGAGAAGGAACAAACATCATTGACCACTTTCACTACCATACCCTCACAGCAAGGCGCGTCCAAGAAGGAAAAGGATTCAGTAGACCTAAAGGAGTATTTTAGCATCCAAAATGATTCAGACAGCGACTTCGAGAAAATTTAGGACGACAACTTACACCTACACGGTGAAATTTAAAGACTTTGCGCCTGACGTTCCAGTCGAGAAAGCAGCAGGTTTCATTACGGACTTATTTGACACAGTGTTAGAGGAACTCAAACGTCAGTGTCAAGTCAAAACTCGAGGTCGTTTGAGCCTAACTATGTATCACGAAAGTTTGAACTCTCCTGTATGTGTCGGGTTTAGTACACCTGCAGAATTAACTTCTTCCAAACTATTGAGGGCTATTGCTTCGAAGATGCAGACGAGGAGAGAAAAATTTGACATCACCGATGGAAAAGTGACCATTCATATGGCATACGTTGTACCTCCATGGGAAGAAAACAATAACCACCATTGATCTGCTTGTCGATAAGTGTACCTAGCACGATGGATATACCAACAGATCTACAGATGAAAGGGAGTACGTGATGGAAAACATCTACGCTGGGACACAAGTAGTAGCTAATCAGATTTAAAAATAACGTGCGTGACTGATTAAAAGAAAAGCACAAATTTTGTCCAGTTGGATCGTTTGTTTCTTGTTTACGCTTTTTCTCAAAAATGGACAATAATTGTAGTATGAAAAATGTCATTCTTTTATGAAATGTATATACGTTGTATATGGTTTTTGAAGGTATGAACTTTAATTTTTAAAGTAGTTTCTAGAACCAAGAAATAGATATTTTGTATGTATTAAATGGACAGTGCTTAAACCAAAGCACAGGCCGTAGAGCCCGTGTATATATTTGAATAAATGTTTGTACCCATACAATAGACTTTTCTTTTTGGAGTCTCTATTCTGTCTGTGAGTCTTTCTTTGGAACATCTCTGTCCCTTTTCTGTGTGTTTGGATGTGTATTTGTTTGTTTCTGTATGTTTATGTTTGTCCCTATCCACCCTTTGTCCTATAAATACATTTCACCCTATAAATAATTTTGACCCTACATGATGCTACATGTCTGAGGCATGATGCCCCCATGCTAGACATCACTATAAATTGCAACACTGCAGACATCGTAGCGATATGACTGAACAATTGTTACAGCTACGGTAAAAATCCAAATCACACACACACACACACACACACACACACACACACACACACACACATGCTATCCGTAATACCTATTACTATTCCTTTGTATGTTATCCGTAATACCTTTTAGTATTCCTTTGTTTGTTATCCTTTAATACCTACAATATTCATTTGTATGTTACCCGTCATACATGTAGTATTACTTGTATGTCATCCGTAATACCTGTAGTATTCCTTTGTATGTTATCCTTAATACCTTTTAGTATTCCTTTGTTTGGTATCATTAATACCTATAATATTCCTTTGTATGTTACATGTAGTATTCCTTCGCATGTTATCCATAATACCTGTAGTAATTTTGCGTATGTTATCCGTAGTACCTGTAATATTCTTTCAAGCACAGTCTTGAATACTAATCCATGATATTTGTGTAGGATATAGGTTTAATCATTTTACTTTATTTCAAACTCGTGAAGAGTATCCATTAAATCTTATTTATTTTTCTTCTCGGAGTGAAATAGTTTTCAATAGTTAACATATAATTAATTTACCTAATATAATTAAATGTCCTCTTAGAGCTTTTCATTTGCTTGAAGAATTCATAATTTATATACACCGTTATGTTTTGACCGCTCCGGTGGCCAAGTGGTTAGAGCCTCCGCCTCGGATGCGGAAGGTCGCGGGTTCGAACCCCAGCCAAGTCATACCAAAACTTATAAAAATGGCACTAGTAGCTGCCTCGCTTGGCGTTCACGTTAGTGCTAGGACTGGTCGACCTGGTGTCAGGATACTGTGACAGGGTGGGACATGATGCTACATGTCTGCGGCATGATGCCCCAGTGTTAGACATCACTATAAACTGTCGCACTGCAGAGATCGTAGCGATATGACTGAACAATTGTTAAAGCTACGTTAAAAATCCAAATCACACACACACACACACACACACACACACACACACACACACACTCTCACCTGTAATGTTTAATGCCCTTTGTCAGAGTCATACTTATCATTATTGTTGACACTTTTTAACCATTATTTACATATCGTTACTGTTATATGGTTGAATGTTCAGAAATCATTTTTTTCAGACTTTTTGAAATTCATTAAATATGGAATGAAGACCAAATAAATTAGAGGAGAAAAAACAAGGAAGTAAAGAAAATTATGAATCCTTACCTTCTTAGGTATAGTGAGGATTGACAGAAAAAAACAACAATTCGAGGACAGATTACAATACAAAGTAGTATAGCAGTCCGTTAATAACAGTTGAAATCTACGAAGAGTTAACTGATTGGTTTTTGGCCGGAAAACACTGATGTCTTCGAGTGGGAATTTGTGCTTCGTTGTAACTGACCGAAATAGCAAGCAAGAGAGCGATAAACATCGAGTAAAAGGTTGGTAATATAATTCATGTAGTAGTGGGACACAACATTCAAGATATTTATATCTGCCCCATTAATACTTGCTTAAGCTGCCAAAGATGTAGGTCGCCATGGTAACCCCAGATTATCAAGCGGCGTTAAGGGACCAAATAAAGTGTGAAGTTGGATTAAAGCAAACCACGAATAGGCCCAGGTGGGTGTTTCAGTGTCACCTCAAAGTAAACGGTGACCGAGAAATCCGTTGTAGTGCTACTGTCATTTAAAAAAGAAAGTGCCTTTCTTACCATTAGTGATCAGCATTCGAATGGAACAGACAGGATAGGTTCTCACTGAACGAAGACTCGAGACATAAAAAAAAACTGATGGGAAATTCTATGTCATCATGGAATGGGATAATAACACATTTGGCAACGAAACTCTCTCTATCATTTCCTAATTAAATAATTAAATCAAGGCTCTATTAAACTTTGTTGGTAGAAAAAAATTATGCAGATTAAGCTGAATTTGTGTGTAAGGGACGGATTCCAACACAAAATCAAATTTGAAGAGAATTCCGATATTTCAGATCATTTAATGACTTTGATGGAATTAGAGAACTGGTGATGGTTCTTCTCGTATAGACAGATGTGGGTCATTCTGTGGGCAGTTTGTTTGGATTAGGAATATGGAGGACTGGCCTAGGGTTATTCTTTTCCTTACTGTGTATTCCATATGTATGGGAGAGGATGTTGTGTACCATATCCCCGAGGAGGAACCCAACAATACCTATATAGGTAATATAGCCAATGATTCCAATATTAATTCGGTAATTAGCGAGACAGATTTTAATAATATGAGATTTAACTTTCTCACACAAGGAAATGAGTATGCCAAATATTTCCATATTGACGACAAAACTAGCGCTATGTTGTCGCAAGCTCGATTAGATCGAGAACAGTTATGTCCCTTTGTGACCGTTTGTATATTATCATTAGAAGTGGTAGTGCAGTCCTCATCCGGCAACTTTTTTAGAACTTTAAAAGTACATATTTATCTTGAGGATATCAACGATCATTCACCAACCTTTACAAAAAATTCATTATCAATGCCCATCTCAGAAGATTTAGTAGTAGGTACCCAGTATTCCATTGAAGGAGCCATAGATTTGGATAATAGTGACAAAAACTCACTGTACGCATATGAACTCATTCCAAAAGATGTGCCATTTTCTATTCAATTTGTGAAAAATTTAGATGGTAGTTCACTGGTAAGATTAAGGGTCACCCAGCCACTGGATAGAGAGAAGGAGGAATTATACAACATGGTTCTTATTGCAAAAGATGGTGGTGACCCACCGTTGACTGGGAGGTTAATCATAAACGTAACCGTTACAGATGTTAATGATAATTTGCCTCAGTTCACCGCTTCCATGTACAACGTGTCTGTAAATGAAAATGTTGAAAATAGCTCGGTGATTGTAACAGTTGCTGCAACTGATTTAGACGAAGGTGCGAATGGATTGGTACACTATAGATTCAGTCCACATCAAGCGAATGAAATATTTCAACTTTTCGCGATCGACGAAGAAACGGGAGAAGTGAGAGTGATCGGTGAACTTGTTTACACATATAGAAAAGTGTATACAATTATTGTTGAAGCTTTTGATTTAAGCGACCACCCGCTTACAAATCAAACATTGATATATGTCAGTGTTGAAGACAGTGGAAATAATCCACCGGAAATCCATGTGAATACATTCACCAACTCGGATGACGCCGTTGTGTCAGAATTAGCAAAACCAGGGACTGTTGTTGCACATGTTTCTGTGGTGGATCACGATACGGGAAAAGATGGCGAAGTCGTCTGCGTTACCGACAGTGATTCTTTTGAAATGGAACCTCTCCTAGAAAAATATGAGTATACAGTTATCGTAGCCCAGCTGCTAGATCACGAGAGACAGAACATGACTGATGTCACTATTAACTGTCAAGATAATGGGGACCCACCTTTGATGTCATCTTTAATATTTGCAGTCGAAATTTTGGACGAAAATGACAACTCTCCACGATTCACGAAGCCATTATACGAAACAAGTATATATGAGAATAACAAGCTTGGTGAATCAATTGTTACAGTAAAGGCAGAAGATATAGATAGTGGAACTAATGCAGAAATATTGTACAGACTGTCGTCAAGTGGTTCGGAATATGTACACATCGAAATGTCTGGAATGATACGTGCCAAAAGGAGCCTTGACAGGGAAGAAACATCTTTGCTAGACTTCTTGGTTTACGCAGTCGATGTTGGATCTCCACAGCTGACTGGTTCTGCTACTGTTAGAATACAGATTTTGGATGAAAATGACGAGAAACCAGTTTTTAACAGGGCTTCATACGAATTTTCAGTATCAGAAAATCGTCTGTCGGAGATCGTTGTTGGGACGTTATCAGCCTTTGATGGTGACACTGGATCAAATGCAATGATTTTATTTATGATAGATTCATTTTACAACCAAAATGTTCCATTTGTTGTGTCTCCTGATGGAGTCATACAAACAAATGCACAATTGGACAGGGAGGTAATTGATAACTATGACTTTAACGTAATAGCCATAGATGAGGGGTTTCCAGTGTTGAATAGTAGTGTTCATGTGAAAGTCATTGTAAATGATGAAAATGATAATCCTCCGAAGATATATTTTCCATCGCCAAGCAATGGCACGGTACGAGTTCCCCTTATGACTACCCCTTGGACGGTCATCTCTCGTATACAGGCGTCAGATGATGATGAACCGGGGAACGAAAATAGCAGACTGAAATACGAAATCACAAACGAGACGCGTCTGTTCAGAATCAATTTCGACACAGGTGATATTCAGGTTACAGATTTTATCACAGAACAGGAATATGATTCAGCCTCATTCAAAATTCAGATTGTGGTATCAGATCATGGTATTCCAGAAGCACTATCTTCGACAGCCATGCTTAATATTCAGCTATATCCAGAAAATGTTACACAAGCAGTCAAATTTGGAGATGAGGAAGGACAACCATATATTATAATCGCAGTCACAGTTGGAGTAGTAACCGTGGTATTATCAGGAAGTATTGTGATTATAATCTGTGTCTTTCGGAAGCTTGGCATTAAGAGGCAACAGCAGCAACTTTACTTTAATGACGCAAAGCAGAAGAAGGTGTTTGATGAAAGTATGGCGGTGTTTTCGCTGCCATCTGACAATCGTGTACAAGAGGAGAGAAAAAGAAAAGTTGTCAGTTTCTTGCTGGAGGATGATTTGTTTTCTGGTGAAGAGCTTGTACAGCATAAGGACAAAACCACAGAATACAAAACCTTCAAGGTGAGTCAGTTATTTGTCAAAAACGTTTGTTTTTCATAGAAAAGTTATTAGATTCTCTGTTGTCAGTATCTCTTTTAGGAGCAGTTTTTAGGTATTATACAAAACTCAGGTTGTTTGTATTTGACAATGACCATAATCAACTAAGGAAAATGAATGATCTCAGAGTAAAAACTGTGCATTTTGCTATTGAACACTGATAAATGTATACGACATAGAAAAATCTAACAATCCACGGACATGCTCACATTTGAATGTTTCTTTTGGTTATAGGTAAATAAGAATACCGGTAGGGGCGGTACTATTCCTCTTTTAAAATTTTATCAAGCCATTTGTTTTTATATCAGTCCTGTAGTCCACATTGGGATTTCCGATGTAAAACTTCCTGTAGTAAATCATTATTGCAAGCCAGTTATGTTGTGAACATCCAAAGGGCATACGATCTTTAAATTGTTTTGGTCATGTATTGAGATAAGTGTAATTCATGACTACTGTAGCTTGTTATCATTACAGCATTCTACGCATATCTTTATTCCATTACGAAACATGCACAAATGACCGGGATTGTTGTATTGAATCAAAACGTTAAAGGTCACATAGACTACGTACAGTCAATTTAAATTCAGCAGAGTGTGGACAGTAGTGGCCACTTTGATGGTCAGAGAAATATTGCGAACATTTTCTTGCTTCAGGTGTATGATTAAACAGTGACCACGTGAAAATGCATATTTCACGGGTAAAGGTAAATATTTCTTTTATTGATGGGAGGAGTCAGTTTAGATCTTGTTGGCAGTATTTTACTTCTGAAAACAAATACACGATATGCGAGTGGCATTAGGATACAGCAGTCATTGAGAAAAGTAAATAATCAAATAATGCAGTGTTTTGTTCCATCCATACATATCAGTGGTTAATTACAATGGCAATAAATGTTTTATCAGTGGTTAATTACAATGACACTAATGGGTTTATCAATGGGTAATTACAATGACAATAAAGGGCTTATCAGTGGTTAATTACAATGACAATAAAGGGTTTATCAGTGGTTAATTACAATGGCAATAAAGGGTTTATCAGTGGTTAATTACAATGACAATAATAGGTGTATTTTGGCCATAGCCATTCGTTATTACAATATTAACACCTGAATTTTTTCTAACCCAGAAATTGACGTGATTGAATTTGCAAGATAGGTCTGCAGTGTATTGCATCTATATAACATCATTAGAATATTAAATATTACAAGGTGTGTAGACAACCTCATTCAACATTCTGTTTATTAAATTAGATGAGGCAGAAATCAACTTTAATCAGTTATCAACAAGGTATACAGTGTGTTCAGGCATTGTTATCTGTACAAGTGACAAAGCTGGAGTGTCATCGTTCGACAGTCAACATTGTGATATAGAAACTCGTTCTCTGAGATTCTTTGTTCTTGTTGGAAGGTCTAATAATTTAGTGGTGATAACTGTGACACACATCATAGAGTGGCTCATTCTTTATGTGTTGTGTAGCGTAACAGGCAAGTAGAATCAGTGACAAACACGAGAAATCAGATCAGAGAAAAATTATTATTAAAGCGCTTTAGAGTCTGTATCGTGTACATTTGAAAGATAGGGAGATATGTGTATTGTAGAGTGTATTGGCAAGATGGGTTGACGAAGTCAGAGTAAGACGATTTAGACAAATTCATGTAGAAGTATAGTCCTGAACAGGGCCAATTGATCTTCAGGCCATTTTGGAATTACAGGGCCAATTGGTCTTCAGGCTATCTTGGAATTACAAGGCCAATTGGTCTTCATGCCATCTCGGAATTACAGGGCCAATCGGTTTTTCAGGTCATCTTAAAAAAACAGGGCCAATCGGTCTTCCGACCATCTTGGAATTACAGGGCCAATCGGTCTTCAGGCCATCTTAGAATTGCAGAGCCAATCGGTCTTCAGGCCATCTTGGAATTACAGGGCCAATCGGTCTTCAGGCCATCTTAGAATTGCAGAGCCAATCGGTCTTCAGGCCATCTTGGAATTACAGAGCCAATCGGTCTTCAGGCCATCTTAGAATTGCAGAGCCAATCGGTCTTCAGGCCATCTTGGAATTACAGGGCCAATCGGTCTTCAGACCGCCTTGATATTATATAATTATTATTGATAGTTGTCTTAAGTGCACTAATCGCCTACCTCTCATGGACCAGCAATGCAATCCACTTGCACACACACACACACGCACACACGCACGCGCACGCACGCACGCACACACTTCCTATCAGTCTCGATGAAAACCATTCTGCTTAGCATTGGGAAGAAGTAACCTTGATCATGATAAAGAGTTATGATAAGAAATATACCGTAATATCTTCGAGTAAATACATCTTAACCATTTACATTCACAGTCCGATATCTAAGGAAACGCTCTGTGATTTCACATTCCAGTATCCAAGGCAAGGCTTTGTGATTTTCACATTCCAGTATCCAAGTCAAGGCTTTGTGATTTTCACTGTCCAGGATCTAAGGAAAGGCTGTGTGACTTATTTTTTGGTTTTAGTAAATATCAACAACATCATTGGTCGCCCAAGTGAACGTTTTCTTAGAAAAAATTCATTGTTTCTAATGACCTGGGTTCTGAGTAATAATGAGTCAGTTGTGCATAATAGCTCCTTTGAATTAGCCAATTTTCATATAAATTAAATTAATTAACATAGGTGCACCAATATAAGTTTTCACTGCGTCTTCTGAAATATATGACATGGTTATCTGTACTACGATATGTGACATGGTTATCTGTACTACGATATGTGACATGGTTATCTGTACTACGATATGTGCCATGGTTATCTGTACTACGATATGTGACATGGTTTTCTGTACTACGATATGTGACATGGTTATCTGTACTACGATATGAGACATGGTTATCTGTACTACGATTCCTCTTCTAATGAATAAAGATAGAAAGAAACTTTCTCAGTTTCTTAATTGCAACTCTGTTCATTTTGTAAAGCCAAGATTAAATAAGAACACTTGATAATAATATTTAAAAATATGTTATTATAGCCATAAAATGAGAGGAATTGGAATTTCAGCAACATTTGTACGAAAACAGGTAGTCTTCCACCCACTTAGTTTTTGTTCATTATCATCGGGTCTTTGTTCTTTAGAGCGACAAACTTGCTACTATGCCATTTCCAGCCCTAATCAAATTCACCCGAACAAATATTTTCTCTACAGTGTCACAAGAAAAGAAATTAACTGATATTTATCAGTCTGTTTTGAATCAAATTATAATCAACCCGATTCTTTCAAACAGAAGAGTCTCTAACTATTATCGATCAAGCCTACATATAGGTTGTAACCGTAAAATGATCGTTGGAAGTAGTTTTGTTACCCTAATCGAGCTAAGTTTCAACCATCGTAATTAGGGACAAGCTTTATCATGAATTTATCAGGTTAATTACTGAAATTAGAATGTCGTGTTATAATTATCAATGACCAAATCTGGCAATGGAATTATATATAGGGAAAGTCTGGGTTAAACAGATATTTCTCTATCTTCAAACGTTTTAATTGTTATGATTACTTTGTGTGTGTATGTCTGTGTGCGTTACATTTAGAATGTTGTATACATACTCAATTCTTTGGTTTCTCCTATTGTAGGATTCCGTTCATATTGTAACTTTCCGTTCTTGCTATTTTGACGAATATACTGGATTAGTTCTTTGCAATGATTTTGATAATTCTAAGCAGTTCTTTGACGATTTTGATGTTTTGAGTCATAACTATGCTGCCAAGCAATCCATCCTTATAATAATCAACTCCAAGGACAGAAAAGGGAATCTATGACATCTATCCTTAACATGATGAAATGTAAATTCATGGATTTTATGCCATTAATCCTTTTAAATGTCGGCTAAAGCGATTGATCTCAGAGTTGTTGATGTACAAAGCAGGTGTTACCACTTTGCTCGCCCAGCATCCTCGAGGAATTCTATGCAGTACATAGGTGCTCGCATTAAAAGCATCACTTTTTCTTTGAATGTGCTGAAAGTTGTCTAAAGTCAGAATCGAATTCATATGCCAAAGATCTATATAAACATGGTGTAATTGTGCAAAGAGTATTTAAAATCAATGAATATAAACTATGTAGATGAAATAAAATTGGTGGCTATTAACTTATATCAATGACCAACAAAAGGCAGAAATATAGACATTGTTACTGGTTTTATTGATTAGCTATTAGGTTAGCTTTTTTTGTTGCTTTTTAGGTGAATTCTCATAATAATGTATGTGAGCAACATGCAACAGATTTATATTTTTCTGTTATGGAAACTGGCAAGAAAGTTTACAGCTATGCCTACTAACATTTCGAATGATTCATATACGTTTCATGAGAGAATTATTATTTATAAACTTTTAATTTAGGAATTAGTATTTCTTAATGACAATAAAAACACGTAGTAACATTTTCAAAATTGTTGCGGCATGTGAATCCATATATGCACGTATCGCATTATGTTATCTATCTATTCGAATGATGTCCTTGTGCATATATATTATTCTTTCATCCAAAATTATTCTTGCTCCTTTTATGTCTAATATTTCAGACCCAACATTTTTGTTCTCAATAATATCAGCTATCTTTACTAAAGACTACTCCATCCATTTTGGAGCCTTCCTATAAAAACTGGTTATTTTGTTCCAGCTTTTTTGTTTGTTTTCATCTACTCTAAAGATTATTCAAAAATGTAATAGTTTTGCTCTTTGACCTTTTAGAGCGCCAACACCTCTCTTTTTACAACATTTTGTTTCATGATTTTCAGCCCACCATTAGCCTGTCTTCCTCAAAATCTATCGGCGAATCCAGCAGGGAAACAGATACTGGGACAAATGACGGTGGCCGAGGAATGAGTGAGAAAGTGAATCACGTAAAAAGTTTCAGAAACTGTTCATCTCCCAGACTCGAAAAGAGAGGTAAAGTTGAATATGAGTGAAGATGGAAAATGTCGTAACTTCCAGTATTCGCTAAAGATTGTGCTTTGTGATGGTTCAAGGGATCTATATTGATGAATCACCAACTCCCACCAACTGTATATCACTTACACCGCGTGTATGTGTGTGTGTGTGTGTGTGTGTGTGTGTGTGCGCGTGCACGCGTGTGCATGTATGTCTTACTGTTAAATATATACTAGATTTTGCTAATAAGGTAATCTAAATATTAATTAAATACCTGCAACTATTTTTATTTTTCTTTCTTTTCATTCTTTCTTTTTGTTGTATCCTTTTATGTCTCTGAAGATATTAAACTAAACTGAATTAAATGTGCACTACGACTCTATGGTCTTAAGCTAAGTAATAGAACGAAGCGAAACTAATAAGTTTATAACATTTACACAAGCAATTTATTTCCCTACAATACAAAGTGAAACTTTAAGAGCAACTTAATGAAGTGTGAATTAAACCCGAAATAATCATAAATGTTCTGTCAGAGTCCAATGTATGGAATGTTCGGAATTAATCCAATATTGAATATTCTGATGTATACATAGTCTTGAATGTGATGATGTGCCAATAGTCTTGATGTATCACAATGATATAATCTAGAATGTATTTGAATGAATTCACAATCATCCCAAAGTAGTGTTTTAGTTCAAAACGTCATTGAGCAAATTTGTAATTCCAGTGAATAATATAAATAAACGATTTCTCTCAAACGATATCGGAACACAAATAAAAACCCTGATAATAAATTCCCAAGCACTGAAATGTAACAGTAATGAAGACTTTGCTTACAAAACCTATATATACTAATTTCACTTGACTTAATACACAATAGAATTTTCCAGGGAAAAACCCAGGTCATGAACTAAATTCGAATTAACATCTTTAAAAAAATGACAAAAGTCAGGTAGGCCAAAACTACATCCTCAATCACAGACAGTTGTCAAGCACACAATATAAATTAAATGTACATCGCATATAATTGACCTTACGATTTAAATATAGAAGTGATTTTCAGTTTGCGGTTTGTGTAAACAGTGATGCAAAGATCCACATCCTTGGTACAGTTATATGTCTTTAGCAAAGAAATCCCATCCTTGGTACAGTTATATGTCTGTCAAAAAGAAATCAAATCTTTGGTACACTTATATGTGTGGGACAAAGAAATCCCGTCCTTGGTACAGTTATATGACTGGGACAAAGAAAACCTCATCCTTGGTACATGGATATGTCTGGGACAAAGATCCCCATCCTTGGTACAGATATATGTCTGGGACAAAGAAACCAAATCCTTAATACCGGCAGATAGCTTGGTAAAAAATTCTTTGTATACGTATATGTCTGGAAGAAAGAAAATCCCGTCCTTGGTACAGCTATATGTCAGGGACAACGAAACCACATACTTGTTACAATCATATATCGAGGGCAAAGATCCCTTACCTAGGTATAGTTATGCCTCTGTGACAGAGAAACCCAATCCTTTCTTTCAGCTATATATTTGGGACTAAAATAAGTCCATCCTTGGTAAAGTTTTATGTCTAGAACAAATAATCACACCTTTGGTACAGTTATATGTCTGGGACAAAGTTTCCCAACCATGGTACAGTTATATGTCTGGGACAAAGATCCCCATCTATGGTACAGTTGTATGTCTGGAACAAAGATCCCCATCGTTGGTGCGGTTATATGTCTGGAAGAAAGAATCACACATTTGGTACAGTTACATATCTAGGACAAAGATCCCCATCCATATTATAGTTATATGTCTGAGACAAAAGAAACCGAATTGTACAAAGGAACATGCTCTTGCAGATTATATGCTCTGAAATGTTTACTATTTACTTTTTCTGTAATAATAATTTCCCAGACAGCATAAAGACTTTCTAAGCATTCTGTATGATAAAGTTTAGGTCCTTATTTTCGTGTTTTTCTCTTTATGTTTTGAGAAGATATTCGTTGATGTCAATGTTGCTATGGTATTATAAGTGGATCTTTCTCGTCTCTGATAACACGCGAAGTCGGTGAATCATACTTTCCTTTTACAGTTTTTCAATAGCTGATGCCAACATTATTGTAGGTTTTACTATGAGCGATTTCACTATTTGTAGTCTGACCTTTTAATTTCTCATTTCATTAAAAAGGTTTCCGATTTTGCAGCTTTCTGGCTTAGTTTAGACATTATTCAGTAAACTGTATTTTAATCCGTTCTTGTTTGAAATGCTTTATGTACAAAAGATTTTCATCACTTAGTTTTAATGTATCATGAATTAGTTTTAATATATTATCATAAACTATCAGTATATAAATACGGTTAGTCAACTAAAATATCATAGGATTCAGTTTCATGCACAACATTTGTTTTATATTTCATAGTAAATACATTTCTCTCTTTCTCATTCTTTCTTGTCTCTCAAATAGCTAAAAAGACGTGCGACTCATAAAGTATGTTTTCTCTTTCAGTCAGTTCACCGACGTTTCAACAGGAAATAATTCCATTTTCATTCAAAAAAGCATTAAATACACCTGGTCACCTGTTTGAAGAGGCACGTACTCCCCTGAAATTAGTGTTCGTACATTCGGACTCTGGAATCCATAGCGACGGTAGTTCATATGAAAGTGACCCCCAGGGGTATATATCCAAGGATGTTGTAGTGTGATATAGGGCTGCACTCGTTTAATGTGAACACTTTCTCCATTTCATACGAACACTTCATAAAAGTGTTTGTAAACACTTCCTACATAGTACAGGAACAATTTATACATTGTTTTGAACACTTAATATATTGTAGGTGAACACTCATAAATTGCGTATGTACAATTACTTCATACATTGTATACGAACACATCATGCTTTGGATTGCATTCGAACACTTTATACATTGTTTATGAAAACTTCACAGATTGTGTAATCATAAATTGTAAACGAACACTGCATAGATTGTATGCAAATACTTTATACATTGTATATAAACACTATGCACATTATATATATATATATATATATATATATATATATATATATATATATATATATATATATATATATATATATATATATATATATATATATATATATAAAATGGAAATTCAGTGCATATTATTTGTGGTATTCATAGTGTAAATGAAATTACTGACAATCACAGCATGTTTGATAAGAGTTATGCAATGTTAATAAACGACAAACCTATTTGTTTCCAATCTGTCATGTTTCTTTTTTTTTTCCCCAAGATGTTTGCCATTTCTCAATGTCATGAAGGGAGCCAATGATAATGTTACGTGACGATTGTGGTATCGTTATCTAGAGGATGGTCGACTTCGATTTTATTGCCCGGATCGAGTAAATAATAAAATAAAATATATGAAATTTATAGATGGAATAAATGGAGATCTGAGCAGAGATATATAATGGAATAACACGAATCCCCGTATGCAGAATGTAACGATTTTATCAATTATATAAAACAAATGAAATTGAACATGACGTTAGAATGATACACTTCACTTAGAAATAATTACCAAGTTGATAAAAATGCAATTAACCGTTCTTATACCGATAAGACACATTTCATTATTAAATCGAGTGAGCGATCGAACTCAATTGTCAAGAATGCCTGCAGAACTTGGTTGCTTGAGGATCCTTCTAAATTCCACGGTTGTGACAGGTTATTATGGATGTAATCCTTTTACTTTTCTCCATCTCTCTCCAGCCTCTTTCGGGTCATCAATAGTAATTTGGTTGTCTCCTCTCTGCCCTCTCCGGATAGTGCATATATACAGCTATTTCCCATTTAAAATAAATAAATAAATAAATAAATAAATAAATAAATAAATAGAGAAAATTCAAACAAATAATTACTAACTCATATCAAAGAACAAATTACATGAGATTGAGACAAATACTTTATGCTTTCGAGACTCGCTGGTTTCTATCGTAGTAGAATCTCTCTGTACTTTTAAGGTTCCGTGTCCGTCACACTTCCAGACACCTGTACCTTTGCAAAATTTATTTAACTAGAGAATACTTGCTACTCCTTCGGAATTAAGAACTTTTTGCCTTCCCAAAGAAACTTAGACTGACTAATCTGCGATGGAGAATACCTTAAAACATTGAATTTCGTCTTGGAACACACACACACACACACACACACACACACACACACACACACACACGCGCGCGCGTGCGCGCGCGCG
>JAECUM010095308.1:0-14080 GCA_016617855.1 Megalonaias nervosa | reverse complement strand
ACACACACACAACAGTAAATGAGTGAGTGTTTATAGTCATACTACTCTATATTCACACGAATCGGCAACTTGAATAGTGTTTCTTTTCTAGAGATCTGATTAGCCCTGAGAAGGGTTGTTTTTATAAACGGGGAGTGATGGCAATCTTTTTTACTGTCTAAGACTGCGTCCTCGTCTGGCGGAAGGCTTTTCTACAGGATAAGCCCTGCTTCTGCGGAAAGAGGACAACTCTTTGATGTCCACACGACAGTCAACAAAACCTCTGTCTGGTTCTTGCTGCTGCTGCTGTTGCTGCTGCTGCTGTTATTGTTCTCTCTGCTTCTGAAGTCTGTACTTCTCTGTCCATTCATCTTGTTCTTTCTTGATTTCTTCTCTGAAGACCTCTAACAGGTCTTGGGCTATTGCTAACATCCTGACATTCACTATCTCTTCAGGCTTCGGAACCAGGTTTAGCCTAACACGATGTAAATTGACGTAAGCATCGTTCAGCTTGGCTAGTCTGGAAGGCATGTTCATAGGTAGACGAGTCAACCATGGGTGGCCAGACTGGAGACTGCCTCGCTTTATATGGTTCAAACGCGGACGCGATAGAAAACATCCCTACTGGATTTTTGTTGAGTCGGAACGATATATAGCTCATGTCATGGTGAGAGATAGAGAGAAGTCCAAGAGCATATATTCACAGTGTTTTTTGGAAAACAAACGACAGACACATTTTTTTCAAACCACAACATTTTTTATTCAACAAACAACTAACAACTAACAACTAACAAGTAACAACAATATCAAACAAATTATTTTTGACAAGATTGACAACGTTGTGAAGTTAAGTTAGATTTCAACTGATGGAAGTCATGAGGCCATTGTTGTACACTACGTTTCCTAGCTAAAGACAAAAGATAACCATAACGGTCACAAAACCATCGATCTACTTTCTCATCGTTTCTAGAAGAGTTACTATCAAAATAAGTCACTAAATGTTCTAACGGATATCCAAGACTGCGTTGATGAAGAAAATACAGCACGATACAATTTCTGAACTCCTCCGTAACATGCAGGATGGGATGGATCATAGTAAATGTTGGCTAACACCTTCTCCATATTTTAATAAGTCATCCACTCTTCACTGAACGTACTCTGAAGTGGTTTGGAAACGGCTTTACGTGTCCGATGTGCCACAGGAGTAGAAGTCGAAGGAAGTTTTAGTGGTAGTGGCCGTGGTGATGGTGATGGTGGTGGTGGAAATGGAATATCTTTGCTCTTCTTTTCTTTTTTTACTTCTCCTTTCCCTTCTTTCTTTTTCACTTCTGTTGAAGGTGGAGTGGACATCATATTTTTAACCCAAGCTTTCAGTTCTTCTCGTTGGGGTGTAGGGGAAGGGGTCAACAAGGACGCTGCAATCTTACTAGCGATGGGAGCTGCTAACGGTGTTTGAAAGACTTCTCTTGCCTCTTCTTCTCATGCAACCGTGGGGCTGCATCTGTCTTGATCGTTGGAGGTGGTAGTGGCAGTGGTGGTGAACTTCTCATCAGGGCCTTAGAATCTTTCAGAGTTGGCTCAGCTGTTTCGTCTAAAGCTTTCTGGTGAAAGAGTTGCAGTGGCTGCAACAATTGACCGTACCGTTGCGATTTTTGCGTTTCTGACAAATCGCTGTGATCTATCAATGATTGCAATTCGTGTTGTATCTGGGACATCTCCGTCAAATGAGGATTGGGAGGTAACTGCGGGGTTCGTTGTTCTTGCCAACGATGGTATTCCATCCATCGTTTGTAGGCACTAAAGCCAGTTTTCGTCCTTCCATTGGATTTCAAGGGTCACGTCTGAGATCTTTTGATTTCAGAGGTCCCTTTTATCTTCTTGACCTTTTATCTTCATCCCAGGATTCTTGACATTGTTCCCAATACTCAGTTCAGAATAGCTCCTCCTACGTTTCCCAGCAAGGGTCCTAACAGGGGTAAAATGGCAATTCCTCCGCGTTGCACCAACATCTTTTTCTTTTGACGAATGGGTATTTTCTTTTGGACCATTTGGCGAAGAACGTTTCGACGTTTGGCTAAGCATTTTTTCTGATGTTTAGACAAAGGTATTGTGCCTTTCAAGACATTCAGACAACATTCGCTCACGGTATCGATGACATCTTTGGAGGCAGTTTGAATGAGTTATTTTCGCATGGGTGGAGAAGCTTTGGACAGGACGGACAACATGTCCCAATGTTTGACTAAATGAGGTGGCAGTCCTTTCCTTTTCTTTCCTTTGTGGGTAAAGAAGAAGGATTTTTTGGGGGGTGACATCTTTCTCGGTTGGTTCGTTGGTTCCGTGACCCACAGCAAAAAATACACTAACGTCGATGATTTGTCACACGGTCTTTTATCCCTTTTTTGTGACTGTCGCTTCGTCATAAAGGTGACGACGTGTTTTCCAAAATCGCCAAAGAATCCTCCTTTATGGTGGCTCCTCTATTTCTTTGGACGACTGTGTCTTCTCTGGGGGTGACGTCGATATTTGGCTAAGCGCTTTTTCGGATGACGTGACTGTCTTTTTCTTTTTCCTTTTCCATTTTGGACAGAAGAACGACGATGGTGACTGTGTGCACTTCTTGGAGGGGACGTCTTTGGGCGTTCAGGAGCACAACAACTCTAAACCTATCGTTTGCCTCAGGTCTTTGTTTTATACTGGAATGCGACGCCACTGATTGTCTTTACGTCGTATCAACTTGATGACAGGAATCACTCGACGTTGGGGAGTTCGCAACGGACTAAATCGGGACAGTTCTTGCTTGGACAAATTCAGTGAACTCTCTAACATGCCCGATCTGTCTTTGACTTTGATTTTCGGGGCAGGTACTTTGTGAGCAGCGGCCACTGCCGCTGAAGAGGAAGAGGGTGTCACCGCTGGAGGAGAAGTTTTTGGAGACGCTCTCTTGCGGGTAGAAGCTATTTTCTGTGGACTTTTCTTTTTCTTTTTCTGAGGTTCTGGCCTGGTCTTGACACCGTTGCTCTTTTTCTTTTTCTTCTGGGTACGTCGGGGAGTCGCTTTTTTTCTTGGGCAGAACTTTGGGAGTATGGGGATCCCATTTTAGGAGGGAAAGAATGATGACACCTCCTAGAGAACCTCTACCTCCAGGTTTCAAAATGATTTGCTTTTTGGTTTGAGTGTCAATGCGAGGATCGGCTAGTTGCGTCAAAGCTACTTTGTTTCTGTCAAAGAAGCGTTTAGTTTGATGTGGAATGTGAACGATGCCTTGCAGTAATTGACATGCTGTCACCGTAAACCATCGTAAGACATCATGTTGACGCTGTGTGAGACAGACCCAAAGTGACCGAGGTTTTTATAGATTTTTTTGGTTGCTGTGGTTGTTGTTAAGTCGACGAAGGGGACGTGTACACGACAGGCCCTCCGTCTTGGCACCAGGGGTGAAACAGATGGGTAAGAAATCGCAAATAATCGGGAGTGGTGGGTTTTAAATCCATGAGTAAATAAGCGTGTGGGGTTTGAGTGGCATCGTCGTACGCATGAGTCAGCCAAGGCGTTCCTAACTGTTTGGCTAACACTTGTGCTTGCGATTTATCTCTAGGGCTTTTAAACAAGACCACGTAATGAGCATTGAGACTAATGGTGCGATGGGCTTTACTTTGTTGAAACAAATTTTGGGTGATGTAAATGACACTGGCATAACGATGATGCCCTTTGCGCGAAAACCACAGTTTAATTTCTTCTTCGTCTTCTCCTAACATGTCGTCAAAAATAACCAAATGGGTTTGACTAGGGTCAGACACGATCCCGTCGTAATTGCCAGGAATGCCTTCCACAAAGACGATGGAATCGCCTTGACTTTCTCGCAGAAGGCTGTACAACATTTTTGGTGATCAAGAGGTGGTATCGTAGGGACAGTTTGTAATGTTCTTAGAGTCTCTACCCTGGGCAAAGTCACACAGGGGTCCTCCCGGAATGGCCTTTCGGGGATGTAAATGAAGGTCCTGTCCTCTCCTGTCCTGAAGGGAGTGGTTCTTCTTCTTCTGGTACTGTCACTAACATAATCTATTGGTCTTCGACGTTGTCCCTTTTCATATGTTGACCAATATCGATGTGACCGTACGGTAAAGTGAAGTGGTTGGGAAGTCTCACTCGCGTCTGGTACACAATTTGATACACTTTTTCCAAAGGCCGACTGAAAATTTGGTGTGTTGGTAAACGTACAATCTTGTGCGGTTCGTGGGTGGTCACTTTAAAATTTCCATCCTCTCCAGACTGCAAGGCTTCTTTCAAGACACCAACGTTCATCAGTCGACTGGTGCGATAATTGAGAGTCAATCCTTTCACTTTACACTCCGTGTGTACTTCTCCATGAGGGTCACGGTATTCGTAGCCGTAATTTTTGGGACCGCCACTTGCAAAACTTAGAATCTTGTCGTCGGGATACTTGTCCGTCCAGGCTCCTAAACGGTCTCCTTCGATGACAGGGTGAGGTTGACCCAGACGATCGATGTAGATGCAACTGTCCGTGTGAAAATACAGCACACGATCTCCTAACAGTTCTAAAGCTTCGTACAGTTTTAAGCGAGCATGGGCTGTCACGTAAGCCGCAATGATGACATTTCCAAATTCGTCGGCTTCTACAAAGTCCAGTTCTTCTTCGTAATTGACTAAGATCAAGTACTCACGAACGACGTCCACGTGTTTCACGTATTTGGTTTTATCGTGAATCATCTGGAAGTAGCGGGAAGGTTCTGTCAAATACTCCCTCTTGGATAAACACGGTCGTTGTGCCATTTTGCCCCACAAGCAATTCAACATCACTTTGGCAAACGATCACTTTCCTTCGTTTTTCTCCATGTAGTCTAAAGTGATGCCTTCCTGCTCCCAGTATTTCTCTTTGAATTTATTTTGGTCTTCGGGAGTGTCGCACCAGGAAGGATTGCCACTGGCTTCTTGTTTCAGTTTCAAAAAGGCATTCACGTAGTCTGCGAAAATGCCTTTTTGAGTCTCGTTGCCCTTGTGGTATTATTTTGTCTTGGGAAAGTGGTAAATTTCGTACACTTCTAACAGTTGGCATCCCAGGTCAAGAACTTTAAACAATTCCACGCTGACCCAAGTTCCCGTCAAGGCGCGTTCTTCCTGAGTGTGCTGACAAGGTCGGTCTTAGTTGCACGTTTCGGCACAAGTACGGCACAAGGGAAACATCAGTTTTCCTTGGCAATGGTGAAGTAAAACGGGATGGTACAAGTACGTGGGAGGCAAGACTTTCCTCTTGATCAAGCCTTCGTATTGGCGAATGTTGTCCAGGTCAATGTGTTCTGTCAGCAATTGCAGGTGCCCTGCGGGATAGTGACAGTATTTGCACACGTACGGATACAGCGAACACACGTCCAAGAATATGATTTCTTCTCCTTTCTCCTCGTCCGCTTGGTACAGCAAACAGGTGGCATTCGTTCGTCCTCCGTACAAACTGTCCCGCGGGTTCAAAGGGTCCACCAGCTTGTAACTTTCCACGATGCTCTTAAACTCGGGATCGGTTTTCAATCGCTGATCGTACTCCTGTTCCCACATTTCCACCACTTGGTATCCTTGCTCTTCTAGCTTCAAGCGCCGCTGACAAGTGTCCTGGTACAAGTCTTCCATGGTCCGTTGTAAAAACAGATTTTTAGTGTCACGTTGAGGGTAACAAATCGGACATCCGTGAAATAAGCAACCGTTAAACTCGCACACGATCTTGGGGTTTTCTAAGTCCCAGCCATTCACTGAATACATTCCGATGGCTTTTTCGCCTCCTCCATTGCGGGCGTGTTGAATCCATTTGTCTTCCTTGTAGCACAAGTAATGTAACCAGCGTAGGGCTTTGATCGAGTATTGACGTTTGACAAAGATCGTCGTTTGAGGACTGGTGACAGCCAGGGTGTTTTCGGGCATGAATCGTTGGCAGTACACTGAGGAACACGCTTTGGCAATGGTGCAAGCTTCTTTCAAAGGATCGAAACCTCCGTGCTCCATGAACAGTTCTCGAAATTTTCCACAGCAACACCGTAAAATGTCCACGTCGGAACGACAATATTTTAACATTTCTTCCTGAAAGTCGAATGGGTCCGAGGCGTGAGCGTGGTACCATCCGTAGAAAGTTCTCGTCGGTACGCATGTTGTCGGGGTCGTAATAGTGAGCCTCAGGCAAATGGGGTAGAATAGCGTGTTGATTGGCTTCGGTATTGAAAAATGTGGAAAATAGCCTTTGGTCATTTCTGTCATTCCAAACGTGTTAGGCATGCGGCTCAAAGGCATGGCCAAGTAACTCATCGAATCTTTAAACTGCACTTGTCCCACTTGCATGGAAACTATTTTGGCTCCGTTCAGAGTCACTTTAGGACGTTCGGTGCCTTATTCCCAAAAGAAACTGCCCATCGTGTCCCGAGAAATTGCGAGCCATCACCGTGGCATGGCGATGACAATCTCCGTAACGTTCGATGTCTTCTTGACTCCACGTCTCGTCGATAGGGTCTAAGATCCATTGGGCGAAATCGGCTAGTGTGTTCGGTCCCCGAAAGATTTTTTCACGTCCTCTAGGAATCTTGCTACAGTGAAGGCAATGAGCAAAGATAGGCTCCTGGATGCACTTCTCACACGCTCGGTGAGCCACACAGAAATTAGGAATGTGAATGCCAGTCTCTTGCATGCATTCGAAATCGAAAAAGATGAAATTCCCTTTCTTCTGGTTATTATCTTCATCTTCTTCTTCTTCATGTTTGGAACGGTATTTTTGAATGTAGTATTGGTGTTCCAAGTCCACGATTTGGCGACAAATGTGACATCGCTTCTTTCCTGAACATACGTGTGCCTTGGCACTGTTGGTACGTATGCCTTGTCCACAAGTAGGGCACAATCTCAGGAGTTGGCAAGCACTTTTCTGCTGTGAACCTTGCGTCTTTAGATGTTGTTGGTAACAGGTTGAACTGACAAACGTGCGCTGACAAGCAGAGCAATGCACTCGTTCTTGTCCTTCGTCCAGACAGGATTTAGGGGCTAAACATCCCTCACATTTTGATCCGCAATGCTTGTGTTGTTATAGCCATAATCACATTTCTCACAGTAATAACCATATCCCAGGAAACCAGTGATACTGGTAATGGCATCGAAATGTTCATCGTGATGATAGACGTGAACGTATTTTCCGTCTTTGAAATTTTTGCCTCGAAACAACAGAGGTCCGCGCACTTCTTGAGGGAGCACTTTCAAGGTGTAGCGTGGAGCCAAGACGTCTTGCAACTTTTGCATTTCAGGAATGCCACAGGGTGTGTCTTTGGAAAGGCCAGCCTGCTGTAACAGGAGTTCTGCTTCTCTTCGTTGTTTCGCTCGGCTAGAATTTGAAATAGTTTGCCAGGCTCTTTTCCATACTGCGGTGTTGTTCTTGTCCGCATACGTTCGTCCCACCACGATGGCATGGGCACGGGCTAAACACATCTTGTCTTGAAGATTGTTAATTTGAACGATGCTGCGCTTGATGCTGAGAAGGTTGTCCACCAAGAACACCTTTTTGCGCTGTCCGGCCCCTTGGGGAAGAGACACGTGGGTCATGAACAGTGTCGCTTTTTCATCGGTGATGTGAAACTTGTCGTTGGATTGTTGTATGTGTTGAATCTTGTCTATGACTTTGGAAGGTGTCAATTCTGCCGGGCTGCTAAACTCGATCCAAACGGGGGACTTCAAACTGTCGTGATGAATAGAAAGTCTCAAGCGATCGTCTTCTTTGGCTTGACATTGCTGTTTTAATGTGGGTAACAAAGAATTCCACACATCGGTGATGAACCCTTCTGCTTTCTCCAACTGTACGTCGGACTTGAAATCTTTAAACTTCACTGTGTACGTGTAGACTGTAGTTCTAAATTTTCTAGAGGAGCGTTTGTCGGTCTCTCGAATGTCAAAGTACTTTTCAGGGTTTACTGGTGGTGATGAACTTTGACTTGGTGTAGACTCTCTGGGTCTGGATTCTGGCTCACTCATCTCATCTTCAAAATCGCTGGCATGAATTTGAGCCAAGACTTCAGCTACTGTGCGAGGCGATGAATCACTTTTCTGCCTCTTACTTTCTTCTCCTTTCTTTACGAAATGATGCGATCGTTTCATCTTGACTGCAAAAAGTCAAATGACTACATTTGAAACACCATGGACCCCTATATATCCATGTCAGGCTCAGTGTGTATATAAGGGGCTGGTGCCTTCCCTCCCAGTATTCATTTCGCTCTCAAGCCGATCAGCACGATGGATGAGCCCACACAGATCGAACTTGATTAGAGCTTTGCGAGGTGTCATAAGAAAGTTTTCTTCAGACAAACCGACGGACTACTCTCCCTCCTTTCGAGATAAAAGTCAAGATACTTGCTATATCTGTCAGAAGAAAGGGCATTGGGCTACAGAATGTCCAGATCGTCAAAAAAGCAAGACCAGTGTCAAAAGAAACAAAAGTCAAGATACCTGTTATCATTGTCAAGAGAAAGGACATTGGTCTTCAGACTGCCCTAAGAAACAACAGGAGCAGGAGGAGGAAGAAGAAGAGGTACCCTTGGCAAAAGAAGAACCCCGACACGTTCAGAGAGAGAAGACAGAACAGAAAAGAAGACGAGAAAAAAGTCAGGAAGAAGAGCAGGAAAAAACTGTGAAAATGAAGAAATTAAAAAAACAGAGAGAGAGAGAGAGTGAAAGAAAAAGAACACAGAAGAAGTCTATGAACTTTTAAAAAAAGTGTTGTGACATTGAATTGGAAATATTTGTACCAGAATAGACCAGAGTGAAAAAACGTAAGTGTCTCCTGGTTTTGATTTTGTAGAATAAGGGCCTACACTCACGCAATCACACGCGTACATCATAATGTTAAAAAAAGTGGGGATTTTGAGTTTTAATTGATTCTGGCAAAATGAATATTATCTCTTTTCGAAAGAAATGAGTGGCCCCGAAAAGGACCGTTGGGTGATTGTTTTTTGCCGGGAACAAAAACAAAAAAAAAAAACAATCACCCAAAGGCCCTTTTCAGGGCCACTTTCATATGCCTCGAAAAGATATTTATTCTTTCTTGCCTAAAATTTTTTTTTATTCGATTGTATAATTTATGTTTAACTCCCAAAAACATTATTCTCTTACCTAATGTTTTTTTAGTCGGTTGTATAATTTGGGTAGGATAGATTGATGTTCATTAATCTGTGGAAACGGACGCGAATGCATAAAACATACTATACTATCCACTGACACGAACGCGAATGCATAAAATTTTTTATAGAAATGAAAGAGGTGACACGAACGCGAATGCATAAAACATACTATGCTATCCACTGACACGAACGTGAATGCATAAAACTTTGTATGGAAATGAAACAGGTGGCATGACGTCACGGTACTTGTTATATTGTTGCAAGTGTCCAGTACCGTGACGTCATCGTACCTGTTCAAATTTCCATTGTCCGTATGTCGTCCCAGGGTGATATTTTGTCCGTATAAATCGTGTCCGTATATCGTCCCAGGGGGTGTCTGTAATGTTAATTCCCATTGTCCGTATATCGTCACCATTAACTACTTACAGTATACATACATTTTTTGAAATGACAATAAATCAATATTGGATCTATGTGACCCATACAATTAGTGTAGTCTTAATTAAGTAATATATAAGTCTTCTTTTTTAATGGTGAGTGAATGGGTCATATTAGAATATTAAATGTGTTTAAAGAGTTTTATCGAAATGGGTTTTCAAGCCAAACTAAAACCCCTAGGTAACTGAAGAAAATCTTTTCAGCCTCTGCAGGCGGGAGCAGGAACGGCCTCAGATTTTTGGGCGGCATAAACTTGTGTCTGGTCCGTCCCAAGGAGATGTTTGGAGTGATCAGGTCAGTAACCACGAGGTCATTCCTCGTCGGCCAAAACGGTATGGTTTGGGCCGGGATCCTGCGTGATTCGATGAGCCCATTCGTAATCAGTGTCACTAGGGGTACTGTACACCCGCAATAGTTTTCCTCCGGTGTACTGATATTCCTCGCTACCTGGAAGAAGTTTGATTTCGTTCTCTTGTCGAGATGTCCCACATTTTTAAGTCTCTTGGAGTCTGCAATGACCGTCCTAAAGTCCTCTGCATGTTGTTAGACTGCTACTAGATCCTTGATTAAATCTCCCATTCCTCATTGCGTAGCCTGGTCAATGAAGTTTACCGCCACTAATTGGTTTGGTGTCGGCGTTGGCAGCTGCTTCAGTTGAGGTTCTTTTAAGCTGCTGTCTTTTCCGACAGTACTGACGGTGTACCTAGATTTTTCATCTCAGGCTGTTGTGTTGTTTCAGATCGTTTTGATTGAGTTTGCATTCTCTCTGCTTCTTTCCTTCGAGTCGCTATTTGAGCCTCGTTTTCCTTCAGTATTTCTTATCCTCTCATCCTAGTCGTCTTGCCTTGCTCTCTGTTGAGCTGTACACACAGTCGGTGTGGGGATCTTGTCCCAGATTCCGAATTTGACCGCTGGGGGTGTTGTTCTTTTTTTTTTTTTTTTTTTTGATGTGGAGGTATTGGTTACTGGGGTTCCACAGTAGGAGAGCTTGTTAACGGTTGGGTCTGCGTAGTTCGCTCCTTCTATTGTACCTGCGTTCTTCCTCCCTGTCCTGGTTTTCTATGGGAGAGAGGCATGCAGTATAACATGGTTACAAGAACAATCGACGTACACGTTATACCAACCTATCTGACGAACATTTTTAAATCAAAGTAAAGTAGCAGGAAGCGATCATCAATAGCAAGCCGATTTAGCTCATGTCTCTCATTTGTTGTAGTAAAATCGAGGTTATAAATATTTGTTTTGTTTCATTGATGTGCTTTCAGATTTGGCATTTTTTGGTTTCTTTGATCTCTTAATCAAGTTCAGAGCTAGTGAGAACTCTAGCACTTGTCTTGAAATAAAGTGGTCGACGCCTTCTGCAATGGCAAACAGACAAAGGAACTGAATTTCTGAACAAAACTTTTTGTGTTCACAAAACAATTTAAATAAACGACACATTGAGTTTGTTTACTACCGAAAATCCTGAGAATAAAGCCAGTGCCGTGGAACGTTTTAAAAGAATTTTGAAAGCATCTTGGTGGAAATATATTACATGTCAACGTACTCTCAATTATACTGAAGCGATACCACGACTTTCAAAGCTTAGAATCTGTAGTGCCATCGTTGCATCAAATGTGCTCCAGTAGAAGCGACACCACCAAACTAAATTATTGTGTTTGATAAGGTGTTTGGAACGTTGAAAACCAGAAAAATGACATTAGTGTTAAACACCGAGAGAGGGTTCGCATTGGAAAAACAAAACGCACGTTGAACTAAACAACAGAATTGTTCTGTATCACAAGATAAGTACATGGACATGGCACATCTGTCTATAAATTAGAAGAGATAAGCAAAGAAGTGATAACAGTAGCATTTCACTTGCCTGAGTTACAACAAGTAACCAAGGAATTTCTGCGAGGTGTACGATATTACAAACATTCTCCATCGAAAAACAGCCAAAGAGTGGAACATCGTTCGGAGAAGCCAAACTTCGTTGGAAAGGATATCCTCCTAAATTCGATTTTTGGATTACAGATTCATAAATCATCAACTATAAAAAGCAGCAGAAGTCACAAACATGCCGTTAAGGACTGCATCCCCTTATCCGAATTCATCTCTCCATGAACTACAAAGATAACCACAACAGTGGCTATGGTGTGGAGAACGTGCTCGTAAAAATAAAATCGTCCGTCTCTAGTCAGATCTCTGTGATACATTGTCTCCGTGGAATGGCGATGTGAAATTTGAGTTTTCAGTAAGGCGATAATACAACTGTGAACTATGTTACTCAATAGTTGTGTTGGATATCTTCTTCCCAATCCTTTGCTGGAATATACCGACAGTAACAACAGTGGCCAGACCAGTACCAGCCACATCTCTTCCTGTGATATAAATCCTTTTGAACCTTTGGATTATTATTCTCCTTTGGCATCGAGTGACTCCTCGGAAACAAAATCCCTTTATGAATGATCAATTTTAATTAACATTAACTAGTGACAATTCTATTGAATTGTTTCTAAACAACAGATTGTGCTGTTTAACAGCCAAATTACATCGCTCCATACAACTTGACAACGAAGTTGATTTGGTAGAAATTCATTCATCACGTTCAAGACTTAAATATTTTCGAGGATCAAACCAATTTTGGCCAAGACAAACTCTACGAACAATTCCAAAAGCACTTGAACGAAAATGATCCTGTTTTTTTACCAAACAAAAATCCATGTGCCAGATAATCCCCAATTGTCCAATTGAACATATATGACCTGAATATTCGGCTCTTTTCAACAAATCAGTTTGGCTGGTGCAGCTGATTCTTCAAGTATTTTCGGTTCCCCATTGAACTGAACAAAGGACTTAATTTGATGGTTTCATATCTTCGTGTACAACATAGTGGGAATCACGGCTGTTTCCTTGCTGAGACATTCCTTGCAAAGTGGATTCTGCCATTGCTGTTTACGATGAAGGAGGAAATACATATTACCTTTGACAAAATATTTATTTTCTAATGAAAAGTCACTGTGAAACTACATTTTTAAAAATAATTCCTCATTTAATTGTGATTGACGTTTCCTGTGTAGCGAGGAGTAGATCGACAACTAGGACATGGTTTGGGACATATATTAAAATCGGCTTTTCGTCTTGAAACTACGGCGACTCAAAGAATGCATGCTTTAAAAGCGCAAGGATAACAATTTCTCAAAACGTGTCCATTGGCCAAAAAAATCCCGAACAAGACATAATGAGGCAAGGACAAAATTTGTCGATTCAGACAGAAAAAGAACTCCTTGGTCGCGAATATATCCCTATAAATCCATTTAATACTCCTGTCGACAACGACAATACTAAATCAGTAAGACAGCTGCACTGCCGTTTTCTCCGGATTTCAAATTTTGCCTTTTGAACTGCATTACCGCTGTACATGTTTGTAAATACATTTGACTTTCTTAAACTTGCAACGCAACAAGTACTTTTCACAAGAAAATATTTGTTGTTTTTTATTATTATCATTATTATTTAATATTTATTTTTTTAATTTAACTAACTTTACAAAAATTAAATAATAAACACCAGATCTAGTTTATGGAACCTGTTACGTACCGATACGATATTTTGAAAAATATAAATTATATTAATTTCCAGCACAAACAACAGTTATTATTATTATTATTATTATTATTATTATTATTATTATTATTATTATTTAAAAAAATTCCATTCGTTGTAACCTATACAAGATAAAATTACCGAATGGATACATATTCAGTGGCAACAGTTCATATAATTTCTATTGAACGGCGATGATTACAGCTCAATGAAATCAATTAGAAATAAGAATATGAACATTTTTGCATTGAATGGGAAGTACAGGGTGAACGATATTCAGACTGGTTTCAAGGCTCAACAACTTGCTGTGCAAGAAACTGGGGTGAAACGAACCAACAGTGTCTTGCAGTGCACATCCGTAAGAAGAACCGAAGTCCACAGCTAGAACCACTACCAAACATCCACGCTGGGAACCAATTCAAGAGTAATTTCCCTTTATTAACAATTGCACAAAGAACAACAACAACAACAACAACAACAAAAGAGCTAATAAATGTTACCCCTGTCTCTTCAAGTAAAGCGAAATAACAATATTTCTTTGTAAAGTGATTTTTAACAATATTTCATTGTAAAGTAATTTTTCTTCTATTTTTCTCACGGCTAAAGCGAAGGCATATGAAAACATCTCTCTCTCTCTCTCTCTCTCTCTCTCTCTCTCTCTCTCATATTTGATATTTCAATGCAACATGACAAAATCATCACATACCTTTCTTACATTTACAGAGAAAATGTGTTTGCAAAATATTAAATCTCAACTTGGAGCTATCATTGTTCATGTTAAATTTTCCATTAGCAAGTAAAAACTTATTTCTACTACTAAATATGATATCAACAGTGACCCATACTCTCTCTCTCTCTCTCTCTCTCTCTCTCTCTCTCACACACACACACACACACACACACATACACGCACGCACGCACACACT
>JAECUM010095306.1:0-26166 GCA_016617855.1 Megalonaias nervosa | reverse complement strand
TTTTGTTACAGCAATAACAATTTGAATGCAGCCATTTGGTTTTGTGTAGCAATCTGATTTTTAAAATTATAAATTGTTTATTTTCCTTCTTCTATGCGGCGTTTAAACTGTGGACTGTGGCCATCTCAAAGATGGTTGTAAGAAGAAAACAATCTGGCCCACATATAGGCGAAAAGGGCACGGTAATAGTCATGCACATAACCAAAATATTTTCTTTTTTGATAGGCTACCCTAAGGGGGCACTCGAGAAGGGGATTTAAAGTGTGAAACAGGAGAAAGGCACGAGTCTTCCAGAGGTCCAAAGTTTAGTAAGCCACATATCCACTAAAATGGAATCCGGCAAATCATATTCCATCGTATGCAAAATGGAGAAGAAACCCTAAACAACAACACTTTGAGGCCTCCAAAGCCCACAGGAGCTGCCATCGAAATAGATGCTTATGAAACAAAACTATTGGACTTTGGAAGGATGTGACAATGCTATCGGGATCTTTAAGTGTGTTAAGTCTAGAGTTTGGCACTGGGAAATATTGATACCTTGCCATAGAAAACTATCAGAGCTGCCTTGCTTCCGAAAACTTCCATAAATACGTCTTCATTAAGGTTGCTACAGAAATATCTCTCATCATAAATAACAATACTATTCGCAGCCAAATAAACTTGATATCTACATTACTTGCAATATGTGTTGTTGTGTAGACACAATGTTTGTATAATTTGTTCAGTATATATCTCTCCAAAACCACACATTAATCAATGTGATCTTGACTACTGTATTGAGAAACTGCCATCAGAGGTGGCTACTCTAACGGTCACCATATACGTCCTGCCAAAAGTGAGGTATAACGCAAAGTTTCTAGACACTAGCTGGCGCAAATGTTTCATCGAAATAGTGTTTTGTCAATCGTAAAAAGATAACGTCGTTGAATGCCTGTATGTGATCATATATAATCTAATTAATATTATTAGTACTGATTGATATTTTCTAAAAAGATAAACAAATGTATTTTCTTTGTAATTATCAATTTCCTTCATATACATAAATACAACACTATATTTCCTTGTGAATCGCCTTAGTCTAGGAAACGATTTCATACAAATTATAACGTTCGAGCAACTGGAATTCACAGATGTAAGGATGTAAGAAAGAACGTGTATATATATATATATATATATATATATATATATATATACTGCTTATATATATATATATATACTTGCTCTCTTACTAGCTGCTCTTGGCCTATATATATATATACTCTCACTACTTACTTATATATACTCTCTCTCTCTCTCTCTCTTGCTGTTCATGTGTGAGACAGCAATTGTAATGGGACAAATTCATAACAGATTAACAGATGCATGATAGTAGAAGAGATAGAGTCCGATATAGAGAACCTGTACTTATATCTTCGGTAACTTTGTTTAATGGAATATCTATCTTCCCAGTGGGAACAGTTATGGAGGAAGCCATCATCAGCAGTGGAGTTCTAGTTAATATTCATGTGCTCTGTACGGTCTGTCTGTTGTTGTTTTACAATCATATTTCATAGGTTCATTGCTCTTGAAACAAGAAATGATCGTGGTCAACCTCTAGGTCACTTCAGCCGAAAGAAGCAACAATCTTTCCAAGATATATTTTTTGTTGAACAGAACATTTGTGCTAACGTTATGATATATACTCAGTTTTGAAACGAGCGTGATACATTTGGGTCTCTGTTAATGTAAAGTCCTGAATACAATCACCATAGAAAGAACAGTTTTATCCAAGTGCAAACTAAGTGTAAAAATTACATATTACCTTTTAGATTGCTTTGAGGGTCGAGAAAGAAATATATTGCTTAACAGACCAAGGATTCCAGTAGCTATCTCCTGAATGTATGAAAGCATTATCTAATGGACAGTCTTCACAATCTGTGTTTGAAATAATTTGAGCACAATGCTGTTGGAACTCAAAGTGTATAGGGCCAACAAATTCAAGTTACTATCACTTTCACCGCGCAAAATTAAAGCAGCCACCCAGAAACAAGAAATCGCGCACATACAGTTTCAAAATGGCTCTATGAAGTTTGATACTTGAATCCCCCATTCAAAACATACTGCATTTCACATATATGAGTCGACTACTTTCGACTAACTGAAAGAGAATCCGACGTAATCGTAATGATACTTCAGAGAGTGATTAAGGTTTCAACGACGAACCATATAAGTGGAATGAATTATCATTATTCGTGGCATGTTTTGAACATATAATTATTGGTAAGTAAAATAAATGAAATACCCCCAAGGCTGCTTTCAAACGTGCTTTCGGAAACGTTCCATTGCCAAATGACGAAATGGTTCAGTTTTTATTGTAACAAGATATTTCTGCTTTTGATTATGATGAGACATCTTCACATGTGGTATTTACGATATATTCTGTCCTAATAATGGCACAATGTATGTGTTGCAATTGGACGTTACTGATGTTAGTCAATTTTTGCACACCACTCTTTTATTCTGGGAACAAATCAAACGTGTCAAAGAGGCCTCCAGTTTGAATTTCATAGATGATGTCGAATGTCTCAAGCGAAAGGATTTTGACCGAAATGCAATGCTGCAAGTATGTAGAACACTAAAACAAGGCTTCATTACGAATCAGAAGATTCTGACGCTTATGTGATGGTATCGGACCATAATTATTCTACTTTTAATTGTGATATCATGTCTTCAATAACGCGTTGACATAATATCATACGAACTTTAGTATGCAGACCAGAGATTGCACTGTTTAGGAGCATACGGCGCAACAGAATGCCAAACAGCTGTTTGCAAGGCTGAAAATAATTGTATACGTCTCATGAATGGAAGCACTAGCGGGTTGTCCGCGAATCAAATGAAATTTTATTTATATGAACATTAATTTCATTGGGAACTGAGTTAGTTGTCCAATCCAAAAGAAAGATGGGGTATTGTGTATGTGACCATCACAACTGTGCATTTCGGTATTTGTGTCACAGTGTTATTAGCTTATTTACAATACAATGAAATATTTGTACAGTATTTTATAGCAGACACATATAAACAGATATGTAATTATGGAAGAGAGCCTCGCAGTGCTGTACAGTAGTCATTTCTTTTGGACATACTATCCCTTATCAATACGTACATGCAAATGAATGCTAATGTTTGGGGTTTTTTGTTTATTGTTTGTTGTTTTTTTGGGAGGGGGGTTCTTTTGTAAGATTTAATAATTATGCATGTCTACTTGAAGCCTTTGTTCGGATTCTCCGAAATACAGATCAGCTCATGTAACTATGTTGTTAGTCAACCTCAGGATCTCGTATTGCATCAAACTTTCAGTCTTAGGTACTCGTATTGCACAGAAGTCTCAGTTGTTGTCAGCCTTAGTAACTTCTATTGCACCAAACTCGTTGTTGTTCGTCACCTTTTGGAACTCGTATGGCACCACACTCTTTGTTTTTATTCAGCATTATGACCTGTATTGTACCAAACTCTTTAATTTGTTCTTTCCCTCAAAACGTTTTTTAATTTTGTTTTTGTAACATCGTTCTCACAATTTTACTTAGTAGTTAAACCATTGTTATGGAAAAAAGTTTCTGATCTAAAATGAAATTGTCTCTTGTTAACCTTTGGTTTTCCTAGTTCTTTATGACGTGTCGTGATTATAATATCTATCTTATACTGCTAGAATTATAGTTAATACCGTTTATGTTATCACGGGGAGGTAATCTCAGCTGACAGACTAACAGTTCTGTTTTTGGCCTTTGGTTGTAGTCTCATACATTCATGCAGTTCTGAAGTGAAAAGTGATGCAAAGCAAACTGAACCTCTTAGATGCCATAATCACGTCTTAATATATAATGCAAGAAATTAAAAAAATCTAATTATGAAAATTAATTAGTCATGCCAAATAACATCTTTGCATCTTTGTGTAACTGGATAGCTATCACCTGTTGGTATCACATTAGTGTTCATTATTATTGTTGTACGTGCTTACCTCCGAAATTAGTGGTGAATAACTGACCTATAAGGTTGTCCATTTATATAAAATGTACAACATTCTTCTGAATAGGTATCAGACCGCTAATTATCTTACAGCCAGAGAACCAGCCTACTGGTGGCAATATATAATATAGCACTCCCATTGGCTTGCAAAACTGATTTACTTTCTCCATTATACATTCGTTAAATTCAAACTGTGTGCGATAGTTGACAGCAAAACATTCACTTTTATTTTGATATCGTGTATTTAGTATCTCACTGACAAAATTTCACATGGTATGAAGCTACAGTATATGACAGGTTTCTGTTTTAAACCTATGAGGATTTTATTGGGTACATCTATTCAATATTAACCTTTTGCACATTGATGAAATATTCAATAAACGTGTCTTCTGCATCCTCGAACTCAGACTAAAGACTTATAGATGACCTTTTATGTCAGCAGCGCATCAATATTGACATTATGCAGTCGTTTGTTCCTGCAATGTGATACTAATTCTAAACATTCGTAGAATGTATACAAGTCATTGATAAATCGTTGTCTAAATGGTCAAATGATATACACATCGAAAACATAAACTTTAGGTCTACATTTTATGTCCCAGACCTTGAATAAATATTAAATGGTGATTGTATAGTTCTTGAATTACACTCCGATTCCTACCAATCAATCGATTTTAATATTGTTACTTTTAGATCCAATAAATGATATTTGGACCATGTACTGATATGTTTCAAGAGGTTGTGTGGAATGTTACCGATCGTCAAGGTTACTTTGATCTTCAAGTTAGCAATATCAGGGTAATGAAATACACTTACATCCCAATGATTTTATTTGTATTATGAAAACTGTTAGTGTTCTGTTATTAAGTTGATGACCAAACAACAATATAATTTTTGAAAAGGCGACTAATTTTAATTGCCTCTCCATAGCCTTTAGTTTTTGCTTTGTTTTGGCATACAAATTGCCGGGTGGTGGGTGTTGCGGGGTAAGAGTGGCATAAGGTGCTCGCCTTCACAGATCACTGGCATCTCAACTATTTCCGCGTGGGTTCCAGTCTCAGCTCGGCCCACGATGGTATGTGAAAACTCATAACAGTGTATTTAAGTGGGTTACCGGAATTCATCCGGGTTCTTCCTCCTTCAAGATACTGGCCCCATGCATAGCCTATCATGCACTACCAAACGATGTTTACCCCCCCCAAACAAACAACAATACAAACAAAAGTTAGTCATAAATTGTAACTGTTGTAAATGGACTTATGGATTTACCTTTTAAGAATAAATTCCTAGTTAGCGAATATTTCATAATTGGTCCTAGAGAAGCTTACATATATGTTCTTTCATAACTACAATCAATATTCCAATCAATATGTAAGTAAATTAATACATATCCAAGTGACCTTAAAGATTAAAGAGAGTTTTGCGGTATAAAGATGAATATCTTCACAATCACAAAGAAAAGACAATAAATTAATGACAGACAAAATATTGATATGATGAGGATTTAAAACATTTTCATTGAATGTACTTCATCTCAGCATTAATGTCTTTATATATCAGCTAGGTACGTCAGATACAATGCTTAGAGTTTGAGACATTAAACTTTTGTAGTTTATGTAAAGTGCAAGTTTCAATTCTGCCAAAAGTATCCAAATAATTATGCAAGTGTGCTTTAGTATCTTCCATAGGTTGTAATTCTAAATAGTAATAACTTATCAAGTATTTCTGCTGAATGAGACGTTGAAACTTTACACATTTTAGTAATCCCTTGACGGATATTTAACAGTTGGATGGGTGTTCCCCAACTTTGCAAAGTTTTTCATGGATTGTGATGCACTTTCACGGTTGATTACATCCAGCCGTCTTATAAATGGTGCATCGTTACTTTGGACTGCAATAATTAAATTTTAAATTATTTTGCATCCGCTATCGATTGAATACAGGTTACAAAGTTACATTTAGAGTAAGACAACTTCAATCCAACGGTAATGATGGTCGTATTGTTTGATTATTTGCAGTAAGTGAATTTCTTTTCAGTTGATACACGATATGACTTTATTTATAGTTCCAATACGGCACATGCCGCTCCAGTATTCGGAATGCTTGGGCCGCTCCACTGATACATCTAGTCAAGTTAACTTTGTTAACAACATTTAAACAAAATTACTGTCACAAATTACTCTTATGTCTCCAAACATTCTAAATGAGATTTGATGTTAGTAGGTGGTCGATATGTTTAGCACTTTTAAAGACGCACATCCTCACGTAAAGATTTATTAGATCTATTTTGATGATATTCAGGTATGCAATTTAAAGTGAACGCTCGTACCTTTTTCTCTCTGAATAATTAATTTGTTATGCGACGTAGAAGAATACAGTGATTTAGACTTTAGTGCTTAAAATACTTCAAGACTCAGATGTGCGAACTGATATTGTCAGTGTATGTGTTTTAGACTCACGTCTCTCAATTAAGACAAAAATCATTGCTACACCGGAGACCATTTCAGGATCATAAGTGATCTTTTATATCATCATAGGTGAATGAAACGGAAAACACACTTTGCCAATAAGACATTAGCTTAATTTGAAACATGTATTCAGAAAATGTACTAGTCTTTCTACCAATCTCTTCAAACGGGGATGAAATCAAACTTGAATTTTCTGATCAATACGTTTTATTAATGACATATAAAGCTCATGTTAGTGTTATTTTCTGGATAAACTATAGCTGGAAATCACAGATATATAAGAAAATTGTATTAACTTTAAACTATTTGAAAAAGTTCGAATACTCTAAACCACATTAATAATGAGTGCATTACTTGTTATTATCTTTAAATATTACTAGGGCACATTCGTTTTTCAATAATCGCGTGGTAAACATTTATCAGTTTAAGAGTTCCATATAAAAGTAATTCCTGAGATCAAATTTAAAACCTTGCATCATTTGCCCTTCAAGACAGATGTTGGACACCAGAAGTCACACTCTGTTACTTAGGTATTAGTGGATGTGTTTTAGCCTATAATGTTTTCCTTAGATGGTTCTATGATATCTTTTGTTACATAGCTCTTTTGGAAATCTGTGAGAAGTACCAGATAAAAATTAGCATTTACTTCATACGAAAATTCATTTTGGCTATAGCTTTTATTTAATCAATAACATTAGCTTCTATTCGCATAAATTTGAAATTCGATGCAAAGTTTTTTTCAATTTAGGAATTCAAAATTTTGCTTCCATTCAAACTGGCATTTAAATTGACCAAAACTTTTAAGTCAACGTTTAACATATTAAATATGGCCAAAGGATAGTTACAAAGCTGAAATATGTCCAAGATAAATGTCATCTGAAACAAATAAACTAGTTTGGGATAATATAATAGAATGCAGCTTATGCTCAGAATTGTACAATCATAAGACCCAAGGAGATCCAGCAGTACTAAATTGCCTTCAGACAGAAGAAATTGATGACAACCCCATTATTCGTGAAGAAGTAGAAACTGCAGTTAGGTCACTAACGAAAGGAAAGTCAGCCGGCATTAACAACATACCAGCAGAGCTCATTCAAGCAGGAGTAGAAGAGATAGCCACAGTTCTAACAACAATCTGCAACAAGATATGGCAGATAGGAAAATGGCCCACCACATGGACTCAATCTTTAGTCATCGTGCTCCCCAAGAAAGGAAACCTACAGTTGTGCCAAAACTACAGAACCGTCAGTCTGATCAGTACAGCATCAGCCTTATTTTGGAACCAAACGCAATGTTGGTATCTTTCCATATCGGTCTCAGTCTTGTTATTGTTGCTGTTGTCTGGGCAATCCTGCAAAGTAGTTCTGGTTTGGAGCCCTCGTCTGTGATAATTGAGCCCAAGTACTTAAAGCTTGTGACTCTTTCCAGCTTCTGTTCACTGAACTTTATTTCTGCACTTGGTGTTGCCATCAAACCATATGTGCTCTGTCATGGATGGGTAGTTTTTGTTGTAATATATATCAATATTTTATGACAATGTGGACCTTATAATCAACATTGCTCATCGAATTGTCTACAACGGCAGTTTCCACTTTTCTTTTAGATATTGAATTATTGAAATTCTTGTGAACGTATTTAGTGTCTTCTTACGAGATTGTTGCGACAGGAAGAAAATAAAGAAAATAATTACTTTGATCATTTGTTTTGTGATTCAAGGAATGCAAATGTACCTTTCTCCACCAGTAAACTGTTCGTCTTGTTCTTGCTACTCGACATCTACGGTAAATCAATATCTTGCCTTTTTATCAAGAATTTGGGATTTTGTTTTACTGTTAGTTAAATCAAATATAGATTGGTTCTTAATTTTTGCTTGTTTTATGGCTTTTGTTTGTTCCTTTCTACAGAGGATCGTTTCCGTCACATTTCAAACCTTCTGCACCTCAATATTACATACTAGATGTGGTGTTTTCGTTTGTTCTGCGATGCATTGCAACAGAAACTAAACTCCTCCATGAAGATTAAAAGGTATATTGCGTGATATGTACTTGCAGCTTCTTAGAACATGCACTTAACATGTCATGAATTTGATGGGCGAAATGTTTGCTAATGCTTTACGTTTTCATTTAATACCAACAAACGCATATTATATGAAGGATTTGGAATATACTACAGTCGTTGCAAGTAGGATGAAAAATTCTGTCAATCAAATGACAATGTGCTTTCCTGCTTAAGAAGCTATATAAATATCTCAGGCATCAAGAGGGATGCTCAAACAGGAAAACTCCACTGTACATCAATAGTACTGAAAGACTAGGCTAGCATTTATAGCTGTAATTTACACCGACATGAGATATTACTTGGAATTTAAACGACATACTTTGGGGATTTTCTCAGCTGAAGCAAAACGTTTCTCTAAAGAATGGTTTATGAATCACTTTAGATCAGATAATAATTTAACGCCTACTTATGAACAAAACGTCCCTGTTGGGACTCTTACCAATATATTGGAGGTATAATTCAAATACTATTGACATTTGTCACGAACAGGCGACTGAATTGAAAAGTAAAATCTAGGACAGCTTTATTTGTACATATTCAATAGAAAAATACACTATTCAATGTAATCGACACTGCGGAAGCCATTTGATGTCTAACGGCTGTATCGGACATGTGACGCCATTGACTATGATATGTCGTAAATCATGATATACTTCCTTTATCTATAATTATGTATTGCTGAAATATACAAAAAGAAAAAAAATAAATAAAAAATAAAATTAAAAAAAAAAAAAAAAATGGAAAAGAATAAAACGTTTTTTTAAAAGGTCAAATTAATTCAGATGTGATACAGCATCAATACGGACTTTGGTGCTTGGGACATCCTATCCCAGAGAGATAGCTGTCTAAGACGATCTTTTAGCAGTGTACAGGTGCAATAAAAACTACATCGTTATTAATAACTGCAACTGGTATATCAATGACATAAGATAGAAACTACCACTGAATGAAATAGATATTGCACGCAAATTTAAAATGAATTAGCCGTCACTGAACCCGAGCTAGAAAACTAGTTAGACGGATACGCTATTTCTGAGACAAATCATAACCATACATAATATATAATTAGGCCTAAATGTTACCTTCTTGGACTGATAATTTCTTGTGGTCATTAATGAATGCACCTGTCCATTCATAATAAAGTTGAATCTCCATCCATTCATGCACCACCTTTTAAAATATGCTACAAGCGATGTAATAGCTAAGAAAATGAGTTAGATCTGCCAGCGTAGAGAATTAATATTTAATAATTAATAATTTAATAATTAGTATTTGCCACAAATAGAAAATATACTTCGTTTGTAGACACTTTTCCTTCATGTCACTTGTATTGTAAAGTATCTGGCGTATCAGGAGATTCCCAAATCTAATCTGAAATTTTTTTATTTCTTTAAAGTTTATGAATTTCAACAAACGGTTGTTTTTCTATCCACCAAATCTTAAAGCCATCAGAAAATAAAGCAGAGAAAGAACATCGGATTAGGGAGAAAGACATTTTACAATGAAATACACACACACTCGTTGGTAGAGTAGAGACTCGAATCCACGTGGATGAATGTGAATGCAAGTGATCTGCAAAGTTGACTGTCTTCGACCACTAGGCAACCCATGGTCTGCAGAACACAGTTCATTCCATTTTATTAATACATACGAAAGATAGAGAGAAAGATATAACATATTAACAATATTTGAGATAATAGCCCGAAAGATAATATTTTCTCAAAATTTCTTGCGGTTTGGTGTGATTGTACATTATCGGATCTAAAGTTGACATGGATACAATAAGTAATTACGCAATGGGTCACATACTTTGCACTGTGATTGCCTAGAGGTTGATTGGACTTCACAAAAACAACTGATAAGCAATTATGGTAGATAGGCTGAGTTTAGAATTACTTCCATAACAATTCTAACCGTACAGTTAATTCCTCTTAAACATGCGCCAGTAATCATTATGTCATTATTATCACAAACAACGTTCACAAATATATTTAAACTGTATAACGTCAAATAGAGGAGAAAGATTTTATATAATAATATGAATTATGTCCATGTTCAAAAGTACGCTTCTTGTTTCAGACATTTATTTAGTAAGGAACAAGTGTCACTATACCACAAGATTACATGTGCAGAAACCATACCCCGTTTAATAAAAACACATCCCTTTCAATACGCAAGCGCGGATTATTGGTTCTTGCTCTATGTTTAAACACAACTCGTACAACAACCACCATGTCTTCGATTGATTAGTTTCAGTGCTCTTAAACTGTATAAGAAATGGACTAATTTTATGGAATGAATTAAAGAACTAAAACCTTCCAGCTAATTTATGCAGAAAGTATTTATCATAAATTCAATGAATATTATTCCTAAAATTCAGCAAAGAATCTCACACAATCACATCTAATCTAGCACAGTTTTACTCAGTAGATATTCCATAAGAGTATTAAATTCATAACATCAGCCTTTCGATGTAACCACGTTTCCTGTGAAACATCATTTTAGTAGATGTTATGCATGTAGAATACATTGATAACTATTATTACTGCCACTGATCTCTTCCTCATTACCGTTGTTTCAAAAACTCCGATTTCATTTGTCGCTATAATATAATCGATAAATGCTGCTAAAGTATTGTTGACTCTTTGTGGGTTTTGATAACAATTAGATTCAGCTGTATATTTTGTCATTTAAGTTATGTAAGTTTCTATGCGACATATAAGTCACCATCATATGTCATTTTCTTTTTCAGCAGATATGTTAAAGTCGTCTCAAATCCTCGATAGTTCTGATTCAGATCGATACATACGTCTTGATATGCAAGTGGTTATATTGCCAAAGGTTTTGATTCCAACCATTGCCAATATTTGGTGTTTTATTTTGAGGCACTCTGCTACTGTCAAAATCAAAACAAACACAAATTCATTCACTCTCACCTGGATAATTGCGATTGTGGAATATCTAGAAATACACTCTTCTAAATACCAAACCTTGCTTATTAAACGTGGGACTAATATGTGCCAAGGACTAAAACAAACTATCGAAATCTGCTTCATTTGTTTCAATATATTCCTTTACTGACAAAATGATTCTTTTTTTAAAAAAGAACATAATCAAAAGAAAATAATATTCTCCCTCAGACAAAGAATGGAAAAAATAAACGTGTTTATTATTCCCAGCTTTAAGCTCGACATTCCCCCAAAGTGGCTGTACGAGAAAAATCCAGACAGTGGACGCTACAGATACCATCAACGTAAAATTGTGAAAGGTAATCTTGACCGTCCTCATCGCCCAACCAAGATTAAAGGAGGTAATCGATGTGTACATGAACGAGATCGGAAAATGTAAATAGAAGATAAAATACACACAAGAGCAAGATTATGTGTACATTTTATCATAAAATTAATACATTTTATTATATGCCTAAAAAACATATCCTGCTTATGTACATTGTCACAATATGGAACGTGAGCATCTATATCTCGATTCTTTGTACTTGCTGAAAACCATGGACAGCTCACGTTTCTATCGGAGTTACGTAATCATGTTTTAAAGATGGACCAACTGGTCAAAGTACTACTATAAGGGTTAGTGGGATCATTATTTGATTGTTTAAACGACTTCCTTATCAAACAATATCTTAACTTGAATGTTTTGAATTCATTGTCTTTGCCATTCATTTATTCATATTTCAAGCGTCGTCCACAGCCTCCAAATTTAGTGATCCACGTTTTCGGTTAACTTCCATTTTTTTTCCAAATACTGATATGCATCTCATGGCGTAACGATGAAGACGGATGCAGATTGGTGAGCCAGGCTACCCCATTGCTTAATCGCCATGACAACTACTTTGTTGAAAACATTTTGAATTTTTTTTCCATTCGTCTGTAATACAATGTTTCTTTCTTTTCCCAAAAGTTTTGATAGTAACTAAAACAAGATTTGTATATTTTGTTGACTGACATACTGTTTTATATTCCCCTTTGAAGGAGATCACTTTCGGTTGTTTTCATTACCACGTAGTAGCAAAAGAAAACTTAATGTTACGTTATGAATATATAACAAGCCGATCATGTTAACATAGATATAAAGGTACCATAGCTTTATGATTATATTTTCTTTCTGCTTCGGTTTAATCTGTCTGATATTTAGTATTTACAGCAGGGAAAAGGCTAGGGTAGATTTCTCATCTTCGAAAACGTTATATCTGAGAACATTTAAACAAGAACCATTTGACAGTAAGGCATTTGCCAATCGCCCGGTAGTTTGTACACACAAGCCTTTCCAATTCAGAGAAACCTAAATGATGAATTGAAGTGCATAAAAGGTACTAATTTCATCCATTCATTTATATCTTTTACAAAAATTTTCTCCAGAGGGTCACTGATGCTGTCATCTTATTTGCTTTTAAATAAACTTGAAAGTTTCAACACAATAAACGTTGAGACTGCTCAAGCTAATTTTGAGGTTCTTGGAGATGTCACTATAGCGGTGTGATCATGCAACTTCAGATACATGGGAAGTAAACACTGCGTGATCAATATTGAGTACTTGTAATTTCCAATTACGATATTTCCAAAGATAAACAAAGACAAATACTAAGGAAGAAAAATTCGCCTTTAAATTTGACAATGTGCACAGTAAGTAATTTTAAGAATGATAACGTTTAAATACTCGTCGACGAGTGTATTGACAAAGTATATAACCGCTTGTTTTACTTTAAACGCCAAAAAGATGTCAGTCGTGACTGAAATAATAAAATAATGAATTAATTGAAATATTTTGTATTTTTTTGTAATGTAATTTGGATCTTTCCGTTTCAAAATCGGAAGCGTGGTACAAAGTACACGTGGGTTATGGCGGGGAGGTTTAGGCGAATGGTATGGTACAATATGTTAAACATGACTATAGGATGCCTTTTAAAACGAGATAGGAAATATATCGCTTTCATGTCGGAAAAGGTTGCCCTTTTTTGTTTAATTTGGTAAGGTCTGTGCAGATTATGATCAGTGATTTTGCAAGCAAGTTTCAAAGCATGGCAAAGTACTGATTAATATTGTCTGGTTTAGACTGCGCTATTCTTCCGTTAGGATAGCATAAGTCGGTTATAGTATAAGAATGCAAACGTCTCCATTAAGTAAGTACAGTCAGTAAGTTCACGTCAGCTAAGTCAGACATAGTTATATAGTTATATTATCTTTTCCAATGGACACTCAACGCACAACTAAAATTAAAATTATTTCAAAGATCTCTCAAGAAAATTACAAAGATGGCATTATTTATAAACAAATATAGTTATTACACTTTGGTGCAGGAATCAGCAGTACTCCGAAGCTTTCAAGCGTCAATGTAAAGGGAACTAACTCAGACATTACTCATTTAGATATCGTATTATCAACCTTTTGTTTCCCTGTTTCAGAAATAGTTTTATGAGCCATTTCGCAATGGTTATCTAGCCGGACACGAGCTGAAAATGGTAGGGGTTCAAATCCTACCATCGGGGCAGCCATTGTCAGTTACCATGGTTTGTCCCTGGGCAAGGATTTTACTCTAATTGCTTCGGCACTAAATAACCTTGCGTTTTTGTGCCATAAAGCACCAAAGCGAATGATACATTTCTTCTGGTAAAGTGAAAAGTTTAGTTGACCAAAAATGTTTGCGAAATGCGAAGTAATAAATTCCCTTCGATCAATAAAATGAAAACTAAAAAACAAGTAAATGTATACCTTATCACTTATGAAATATCTCAGTCTTAATACGCACCATGCTTCACAAGTAGCTGAGATTGTCATGGGAATGTTGTGTTCTGTAATACTCCCACACCCTGCCATTTGTTTTTATCAACAACCGATTTTAAAAAGGCATCAAGAATATAAATATACACAAAACTTAGTTTTTCATTCATTGATTTATAAGTTTATTGTCGCCCAGAGGTCTCAAACTTACAGATATTAGTATGATGCAATACATTAAAAGTTACGTCCCTTTGCAGAATGTTTACATGAAGCATATCTTCCCGACTGATATAAATGGTAAGTTCCGATCCCACATGTTGATAACTAAGAGAGTATGAACCAAATTGTAACAATATAGAAAACGTGTTATAAGTCCCAGATCTTACTTTTTGTCAAATCTTGCTAACTTTTTCAGATTCACCACTGGTGGCACCGATCTCTATAATCGTATTAGTCAGTTCAAGATGGTGCTAGGCAGGCGATGGGTAATTTTGATTATTTGTGAAGGTGATGTGTCCATTTTACGCAACAATTTGCTTCATTCAAAACATAATATTTGTAACAATATTAGCTCATATTCAAAATAACTGAACTATGTATATAAGACGCGCTACCACATAACTCCATCATCGCCGGAGCTTCAGGTACAATATATAACGGCTAAATGATTGGGTAATTATCCGTTTTGAACTGATTTTATTAAATACCCAAGACGAGGTAAGAATACATGCCATTGGAGTTAGGTGACAAGATGTTTATTTAAGAGATTTATTATGTTAGGATAGCGGGAAACAAACACATAGCGAACAAGTGGATAGCGGGCTGAAATGATAAAGTAGCGGGATCGCTAAAGTAAACAACCATAGAGAGAACACTGAAACTAAATCTTCACTTCATTGCAATGAAATAATAGTTCAAATTGTTTACTTTTTAAATTTTTTGTTCAGCACAATGATCGTTGTTTTTCTCAATTAATTTGAGAATAAACCCAACAGCAGCGTATATTTGTAAGTACGTACATGTATTTGTATAGATAATATCAATTTTGTATAGGAGGCCTTTGTAACATAATTTAATTACAATTACATATTGTGACAGAAAGCATGAAATTATTAGTTAAGAATAAAAGAAAGAAACTACTTTTGCATTCATTCAACCCTCTCTTCGTTTTAACAACATTTCTAAATAACGGTTAAAATAAAATCTTGTTCTCTTTATTTCTATATTGCATTTTCACTTATATGATTATGTGCAAAAGGGTTTAATGTATAACGTAACAGGTCAATTACCATAATTACCAAAATTTATTAAACGTATAATGGGGAAGGTCTTGTCGATTGTAGCTGTCTGAGGTATGTATGTTAGCCCATTCTTTACCGGTTTTCCCAACAAATTAAAAATGGTCTACATCTCTTATTAACTTTTCGCTCATGTGATGAATCATTTCTTCTGCTGACCAAACATTTTGCACAAATGAAAATGTTCTATGTTTTTAAAATTTTGTATCTTCTTGCTGAGTCAAAGTCAATCGCACAGACGTTTACTGCATGGGAAGACTTGACACATTGTCAATGGTCTGCATGTGATGTATACTTTTCTTACATATATCAAATTAGTTTGAACATACAAACAAAAGATAATCTAGTCTACTTTCAAATGTGACATTGCCTTGTTATGTTAGACGTTCGTATGTACTGACTTCGTGACGTCAAATACTATCAAATTATGGTCACCGTTTGGTGCGACATACACAGGCCAATGCCGTTTACAGTGGCAGAAAAGGACTGTCCCTGTGACCCCTGCATATCCTTTCATCTTAATGTTGTACTCTGCATCCAAGAGCTTGCATATTCAGCTTCGAGTTCTAACACCAACCCTCTCTGCAATGAATATTGAAATGACGGTCGCATTTGTACAACTGTCTGCAACAGCTCAAAAATTTTACAACCATTTAGTTCCACAGCTACCAAAATTTCTTTTGGTACTCCATTTTGCTTCTTTACCTTATTTAGGTTTATCTGCTTTTCTATTTCAGGATATAAATTAAACTGTTAGTTAGGTTGTTGTTGTTCTTGTGAGCCCATTAGCCTACCATCATTTGGATGTGTCATCCTTGTTTACTCTCCGGCTATTATAAATCATACAAGTGTTGATACTCACGTCTTAACATTTCGTACTGGGCTATTACTCTGGGCTCTTTCTCACCTCCCTTGTACTGGACGTATTAATTTCTTCCGCATCAGCTGAGGATACTTGCCGTGGCTTACACATCGTATATCTTTTGCTATAACCTTATTATTGTGGTCTGAAACTGTCATCAGCTCAGATACTTCGTAAAGGATCTTTGGAGTTGTACTCATACCATTATAAGCCAGTATATTATTATTCAACAATCCTAAAATGCTTTTTTAAGAAATGCATTTTCGTTACTGCAGTGTGTGTGTGTGTGTGTGTGTGTGTGTGTGTGTGAATAACTGGGTCAGCACTAGCAGTCAGGCTTGTGAATTAGTCTGCAATGATGTCATTTGCCCCATTTCAGACAATATTCTCTTAACAAATGAAGCTGGTTTTTTGTGCTTGAAATCTTTGACATAGATTGCCTAGTAGACGATAACCACGTCGGCCCCTCGGGGAGGTCGTACCACCACACACACACACACACACACACACACACACACACACACATATATATATATATATATATATATATATATATATATATATATATATATATATATATATATATATATATATATATATATATAATTGTATACTCCATCCGACGTCTATACCAAATGTCTGTCTTCTACCTTTTGACTATTGATACGTTTCAGTTCTTTCAAATGGATGAGAAAGGCATCATCATGCTGAGTACAGTCATAAATTGGTATCTTAACTCGAGGTTCACTTAGCCGAGAAAATGCTGATGTATTAGGGCCCATATATCTCATTGATATCTACGAGTATCTGAGTGTGAAGTCATACTTGAATGATTATTTTGTGTATTCATGCAATTCAAAATGATCCTGCTGGGAATGATATCATTTGTAATTATATGGATCGAACACCGTCACTTTGTGCTGTTAACACTCACCCCGTTTAATAAGCTTCTTCTTTAACAAATTGGAAGGTGTGAAAGAAGTTTTAATGGTTTCTCGTTGTTTCTCACTCATCATGGTCCCTAATTGTTTTCACTTTTGTATCCATTTAGCTGTCCAGTGCCATTAAACAACTTTTGTTCAAGGTAATTTCTAGCTTCTCCAGGAGAACAATTTGCAACCAAATTGAGATGTCAACGGAGCTTTAGCTCTCTTTCAGAATGTCAGTTGGTAATACTTTCGACCATATTGTGTGTGTCATCTGTCAGTAGATTCAAGTTACGCACTCTTGGGGGGGTTGGGGGTTGGGTTCCTGGTTTTAAGCAGGTCTTCTTTAAACTATTGTATTTCTAATTAATTGTTGAGTGCTGCAATTGTTGTTTATTTATATAATCAGGATATGTAGCTCAGCATCAGCTTTCTTAAAACTCTCTGGAAATACATGTACTCTGAGCTTATTCCACTCCATAATGTAATAATATCGTTTCGCATGAAATCGGATTCTACCACCTCCCTTATTTACAAAGTCTCTAATATGGTTGTTGCACTGATAACCAGGAGTTAGATTACACAGTTTTATGTAACTTCATCTCATTTTCTGGCCAGTTTATATGTAAAACCAAACTGGTCTGTTAACCTCCTTTTTATGTGGCCAGTTTCCGTGTTTACTAAATGAAAGCTCCTCGATGTTGTAGCTCCACTCAGACATAACAATTCTCTAGTTCAGAAATCCATGAGATTATCTTCAAGTTGATTCATTCTTGAAGCTTTCGTAAGAGATAATAAGATGGCTATGAATTTACTTTCTTCACCTGGCGCACTGCGAAATGGTCAGGTATGTAGATACATATTGGAAATTAACTAAGCTGAGCTCAGAATAAAAAGTGGGTGGAAGTGTCCAAGGCATGAACGGTTACAGAAAAACAACAAAAATCTTCAACCAAATTTCTCTAGTCGCAGTGAACACATAAATAGAAGACAATCAATTTGGCGAGATGTTAGGTTCAAGTCATTGTGCTCAGAGCAGAAATATACAAGTCTTTGGACAAGCTCGACCTATTGTCATTGAGCTAAAATTGTTTCAGTAACAATAACATTCAAAACTTCATAAATTTAGAAGAAACAAAATAGGATACTAATTGTGGATACATATAGTGCTTGTAACGTGCGGTAATGTTAGGTTTTCGCTAATTTGTTCGATTCATAACAACAAACTGCACTTACAGCAGCAAGAACAGTCAATAAATACGGAAAACCTAAAAATATGCGCATAAAGATTAATATGCCTACAGATCAATCCATTGTGAGGTTACGACAATCTTTAATTCTATACATAAACTCCAAGCACGAAAGGAAGCAGTCACATATGTTGGTGGTACTGCTAAATTCCATGTTCTGTTTTCTTTTTCTATGGATACAATCCACCGTAGGATATTAATGATACATTAGCACTTAGTTATCTTCCAAAGACACGGCACATACCAGCTCATTAAAAAATAAAAGATAAACACATTTTAACGTTTGATAATCATTTTGGTACACTCACAGAAAGGCTGAATGTAAGAAACAATTCCGCGTCGCGTGAATGTCCTTATTAGAGTTCAATTCCCTAACAATATATAAATATAGCGCGGATAACCTAGATCTTCATGTTGGGGATATACTAGAAGGGATGCAATTTTACAGGACATCCTGAACTAAAACGGTATCAGACTGTAAACAGAGAGACGAGATTAAAAGCAGAGCAGAACTTGATGAAAATCCTGATAGACTTTTCTACCAATCAGTTGAAGACACATTTATACATTATATAAATTACACTAGGGTCATTGACTAAAACTACACCCCAGTATTCAGTGAACGACAAGTGACGACGCCGTCACGTGTGACAAAAGTAAGTCGTCCGAGATACCTTTAAAGGTGGAAGATGGTTTAATTGTTCAACAAAATATTGATGATGTTGGTGAGACTGGAATATCAAGTAAAAACTCATCTCGTTAAGATTTTCCTCTCAAAAGATTCGATAGCCTTCGTGTGCTTTCTAGCGGGTGTAGTAATGAAACTATCATCGGAGGTAGTAGCGTGTAGGCAATGTTATACCATCAGATACGGTTTCTCCACATAAACGGTGGAATTATACATTCCTTGATGGAGGCCCAGTTCGATTGGATGTATAATGTACTGAGTCAGGATGGTCGAGCGCAGTCATTTTTTAGAATAATGATACAGAACATTTTCCAAAGTTTGCAAAGAATAATCGCCTCTCCTAAGTTAGTATATTTCTTGCTTTGGTCACAAAACACATTCTTGTGTTATATTGACTACATGGGCCACACAGCAGAATACAATATGATTTATTCACCAGACCAAACTTTTGGAAATAATTGTTTTGCGTCCAAAAAGGCAATAATGGCTGATAATGCCAGTGATTAATACAATATAACCCTGGTTTACAGGTTAGCAAGTACAATTTAGTGCATTTGTCTGGAGCAGCTTATCGCAAGGCTATGAACGCCAGAAATCTTTTTGTATCTCCTTCGGGCGGGCAGGGATCTACTATTGCGACAAATGAGTCATAAAGGAATCTCATACTGTACCCGCTATTATTTATAAAATGAAAATTCAACTGCCGTAATGGAAATAGTCATCAAATGAAAATACCAGTGTGTGTGGGACTGACCTCCTTACTGACAAAACTTTCAGAAGTCAACACGGAAAAACACATTAGTGATCAAATGATTTATTTGATTCATATAAGATCAAAATATTAGTTATTAGTCGATACAGAAATGTTTTCAAATTTTGCGTACTGCACATATTTATGTAGACAGTGATATAAGCATCGTACAGGGGTAGACATACAAAAAGACGCACAATCTTATTCTAAAGCTGGGGAATGATTATGAAGTGCGACAACTACCTGTGCACCTTAAGAAAGTGCTAAGTTTGACAAAGAAGCCACTAAAGTACATCAGCACTTGATGGGGAGCCAATCCTATTTAATATGAATGATACATGTTTTAATTTACATAATGGTGACCTTAAAACGTATTTTATTAAATGATGCAGCAACAAAAATATATTCTCCTTGCCTTTTCTTTATTGTGACTGTCTATTTGTGAAATCGTCGATGAGTTATTCACAACTAGAGCATTCTCTTAGAATACTTGCCTGGCAAAAAAATAATAATATGTAATTGAACATTTAACTTTGAAATAATACAATCAATTGCTTTTTACTTGAAAGGAATGCAATGGAAACAACTTTAAAATTTAGCAAACAAATTGTTTGATGTTTATATAATTTATTTGACAAAGATTCAATCCATTTAGATTAGCTCCATTTGTAACTGATATGCGTTTTATTTTTATTTTAATTAACGATATAAGGCAGGCAATGTGCACATTTTATTTTTAATTTATTCTAGATTCCCCTCCAAAAATGTCGACAACTGGTTCGATTTGTTTTATATTTTTAATACCGACAAAACTGGATTTCGTCCCCTATATTAAACAAATTATGTTGGATCTATGGAGTCAGTACCTCTTATATAAAAAGTGATATCTCTTTCTCTTTATTAGGAAGTTAATAAATATAACGTTGTATAAGTTCTCAGCGAATTATGTATATTAAAGGCGTACAAATTCAATACCGCGAGAAAAGGAGGGACCTGTCTAATAAAAACCAATTACATAAAATATTTCTAAAATATGTATATGTCCTTTCACTTTTTGTATAAGATATAAGTAAATATAGGTAATTTTCACAATTTGAAACTTTTTGGCAGATGATATGTTTTGTTTATTAGTGTCTGTATACACTGTTAGTTTCATGGGGATGATCAAACAAGGCGAGGAAATATGCAATGTTACAATAAGGGACTAACCACTGCAATGACATAGACATTAAAAACAGTTGATACCACAGAACAACCAAACGGAGAACAGCAAATAATAATAATAATAATAATAATAATAATAATAATAAATAAATAAATAAATAAATAAATAAATAAATAAATAAATAATAAAACAATACGATCAAGATTATAACGATTATAATGTCTATGACTCATATTATGTTATACTTTGAATAGTATGTTAGATCCAGTTTATAACTGCATATCGTTTGATAATGTTTTATACCAAACTAATTGTACTACAGACATAAATATGTGTAGTATCTCTCCCGGATTTTACGCAATATTATGTGTCCCGGATTTTACGCAATAGTATGTGTCCCGGAGTATAGGCAATATTATGTATCCCGGATTTTACGCAATATTATGTGTCCCGGAGTATAGGCAATATTATGTGTCCCGGAGTATAGGCAATATTATGTGTCCCGGAGTATAGGCAATATTATGTGTCCCGGATTTTACGCAATATTATGTGTCCCGGAGTATAGGCAATATTATGTGTCCCGGATTTTACGCAATATTATGTGTCCCGGAGTATAGGCAATATTATTTGTCCCGGAGTATAGGCAATATTATGTGTCCCGGAGTATAGGCAATATTATGTGCCCCGGAGTATACACATAATTACGTGTCCTAGATCATACGCAATATTATGTGTCTCAGAATATACACAACATTATGTGTCCCGGATTAAACGCAGAATTATTTGTCCCAGATTATATACAGCTTTATAAGTTTTGGATTATGCACATTATCATGTGTGGCGGCATAAGAATACCGTTTTGTGTTCCTGTAAGAAATATTTAAAACACCATACAAAAATGCAATAGGAATTGTTTAGAACACAATAGAAGAATGCAGTAGGAATTGTTTAGAACACAATAGAAGAGTGCACAATACATTGGAGATGTTACACTTTGATAAGATTGATATCGAAAATATAAGTGTATCTTTCATTGTATCTGAAGAGATACATATGGTGCTAGGGCGTTTCGATAGGACTATCCACGAACAGAGCTCAGAATTAGATCACACATCTCGATATTATTGGAAAACTGTACTGTTGTGGTTCGTGCAGGCCGGGCAAAATCTGTATCCGTCTCGGATATGGCGTGTCGCAAATTTGGTTTATCTTCGCAGCCACATAACGTCGTTAAATACTGAATTGCTCTGATTCGTCTGAAAATAAAACACAGTAAAACATGTATGAGTCTTTAAATATTTACTCCGTATCCATCACAAACATATTCTGTTCCGATTTGCTTGTCTTACATGTTAAACGTTCAATTTAAAGGCTGGTGTCTCGTGTCTTTTATGTTTTGATTCTTACTGGCATTGAGAGGATTTTAGAAATACTTGCCTCATAATATTTCATTTTTGTCCTTCTCATTTGCAATTATTTCTTTCTTGGGAGGATCATCTATTTTCGGGATTAAATTGCACAAAAGTAGACGTTGACATCAAACTCAAATGAATTTAACACCTTGATCAATTATCTTTCGTCATTTTTCTCGCATACGTTAGACGAAGACAAAAACAAAGATTGTCGCGTTTTAAATTTGACTCAAAATACTTTCGTATTTCTTTATTCATTGATTTAATAAAAATCCTAAATGTTCAGTAGGCTGATTTGGTATGAACCGTTGTTGTCGGAAGCCACATAGCCTTCGTTGCCAAGAATTAAGTTGTAAAATAGTTAAGGGAAAAATAAATCAGTTTAAATATAATTTATTGACAAATCAATAAGTTAAGGGTGTTGGACACAAGTTTTGCCAGCTACGAATTGTCGTTCCACGGTATTTCATAAACACATAATAAACTGAGCAGGCATAGCAGATAGTAGTGTGATATGTCAAAATATGGAAGAGGACACATGCAGGGAAAACGCATTAGCTCTGCATAAATATATCTGGAAGTAGTATACGACAAGCATGATTTTAAAAAGAACAATACTTAGAAGGTTGTCGGAAAGTGTAACATCGACTAATTTGGTTTGCAACATATGAGAAAATACCATAATAGAAGTTATGACGATCTTGGTAATAATTGCATTGAGTCATATATTTTAAAACAATATAGGGAGAGTTTTCAAATTTGATAATGCAGTACAAGATGGTAATATTTTATTTATAATATTCTCGAAAAAAAAGCCTGGTTTCTATTTTCTTATCGAGGAAGCTTGTTTCGAATTAACGGTAGAAGAGAAATTTAGTTGCAAGTAATCCTTACCACTCAGGATAAAAGTTTAGTCCAAGCAATTCAAGGGTGTGTAAATTAGGTTATCTAAGTTTTTGTTTTGTGTTTCCCGAAATAAATGCGATAACAACATTCTGGATAAACTAAATATTATTAAAGAGAATGGAACGTTAATTGTACAATTTAAACATTATGGTACATTTTATGAAATAGAAATGAATACTACTGATACGTATTTGATTCTATGCATGTATTCTCATGTGTTTGGTATATATTAGAGCTGAAAAAAAAATGATTTAGTTATGAAGCAACTGTTAGAAAGGCGTGGTCAGATTTATAGAAGGATTAATGCAGTCATCCATTTGTATACTCTACATCTGCCAAAACAAATTTCGACAACCCCGAGAGACTGAATTATTGACGTTTCCGATTATCTTGCTTAAAGCTTTATTACCTCATATATCGGCATATTCTTGTGCTGAAAATCCCATAAATGATAGGGTTGGCAGCGCTATTTAAGGGGGCTAAACTCTGAATGAAAGTTCCTATGGCGATCGTTTGCTGGGTTGGTTGAATGTGTCCGTACACTTGCAGAAGGTCAAATATAAAATAGGGGCTCCAACACAGGATAAAAACTGCAAAAGAACTCATGAAGGTCATTAAAGATTTTTGCTTTAATTATTAGCATCGAACAAAACAGGAAATAGTATCCGTTTCTCAAAAGCCATATTGTTGTAACCAACATATACATTGTCAAAAATTACATTTATTTGTTTAGTATGGCTACGATATAATGCTAATATGATTCTTTAAATGTATGGCATCGGTAAACGTCTCAAAATCAATGACATGTCCCCCCAGTGTAACGAATATTTCTTTGACGCATTCCGTTTAATTTCTTTCTATATGGACTCATGTCACAAATATTACTTTCTAGCCTGTACGAATGTAGTCCCATATAGCATTTATTCCACTCACGTAGTTGGTGAAGCATGAAATAGATATAGGCATTATTTGTATTGATTTAAATGACATTGTTTATTCGTAAGAACATGAGCATTATGGTGTGATTGTCTGTCTGTATTTCGGCGACAGTGCACAGTGAGCAACGGGGAAGTGAAATATGTGGTCCACTGCACATTGTTTTATTTACAGCCCATCGTCTCAAACAAATGCCATAAAATCTATGATAAGAACAACACCGTGACTGTATCTTTGAATATACTTTAGATTAACATCAGATTTATTAGAATTTCAACATACTTGAATGTTCAGTGCTAACAACAAAATGTAGTAATTCAAAACGTTGTGATCCGAGTCCACAGCCAATCCTTAAGACGTTAAAGGGATGTAACTCCAACATATCTATATGATCTGCGCTTTTAATTTACCTCGCTTAGAAGATCTCCTTATATGTTACAGGAAGGTTACAAATAGACATTCGTATTGCAGTGTGGTGCTTGTAATTACGAAATACTAAAGAAGTTTTAATATTTAAAATTCTACATTATCATACCACACTGATTATTGAAAGAATGTTGCTTTCTATCATTAAATATTGATTGCAGGTAATATAATTTTTCAGGGCTTCATTTTGTAATATTTAAAGTTAAACGTTGCTGATGTAAGCGTTCAGTTGCATGTAAGACGTCAAATGGTATAAGAAAGAAGATATGCTGTGTGACTTTATACGCTAAAACTAATGGCAAACAAAGATTACATATAATTTGCAACATAACAGGTACTATGACACATGTCGATGACAACATTTGGAGAAGAGAGAAGAAACTGTCAGCAAAACCCTTTTTTACTGCGGAATCGTTAAATTTCAAAGGCCTTTTAATTTGCTTCCACACTTTAAACACCCATCACACCATATAGCAAATGATAGATGACTGCATGTCATTTTCTTACAAAATGTCAACTAACATATTACTATATAATAACTTTGGGAGTGAAGTTAAAACAGTCTGAAGTGTACGAATTTACACCGGATTCTTAGAGTTGCAAAAGGTGTACGTGTCAGAAATGCATCCCAGGAATAACTCTTAGATGATAAAGTTATTAGCATAAGTGCGAGTGTGTGTGTGTGGATAACGCTAGTCTGTATTCATTTGTTATATTGACGACTGTCCTGAAGCTGACAATAAAATGATTAATGTCTTTTCTGTACCAACGTCTATTGTTATCATATACTTCTGAGACTGCATTTATATTAGAACACAAATTCGTTCAGCTTAACTCTGGCCACGTACTCACGAAATTGTCCTCCCAAAACCTGAAGCGTACCTAAAATCTCACACTTGAAAACACACTCACACATAGTTAACTTGTCACTCAGATGATATTTGACTTAATCTGTTATTTTGTAAAGTATGTCTCCATTACAAACTACGTTGGATAACATCATACTTGGTAAATTATGAGTCGGCGTTCATTGTGCTCTGATCGGGGAAGGGGGGGGGGAAGGGGCGGGGTGAGAGTGGTTGTTTCTGTCGTCCTACGATGCTGTTGCGTTCCAATATCTACAGGTTACATGTCTTTGCCCATAAGTGAAAGACATTAGCTTCACTTGGTCATAATCACTAATTAATGTTAGAATTATGGAACGTTAGTAATTATTTTAAATAAGCCTTTATAAGATGGGGAGAGAATTTCTGATAACATATTTTACTAAATAAAAA
>JAECUM010095304.1:0-26777 GCA_016617855.1 Megalonaias nervosa | reverse complement strand
TTATTATTATTATTATTATTATTATTATATAGTGGCAACCGACACACTAGCATCTCTGATTCCCCCGAGTTCATTTTCTTCGGCTAGGTGTTTCGCGACGGCGTCTCGCAGTTTCAAATCAATATCTTGAATGTGCACGTTAGATGTTTTAGGTTTTCCAGTTTGATCTTGGACAGTCACAAGCTCGCCCTGGTCAACATCAACAATAACCCGGCAGTCAAACCCGCTATTTGTTGCAAACCTGCTCCGATCCTCATCATCACGACACTCACATCGCACCGTGGAAAATGGAGTATTCTTCATAAGGTTGCTCGACATTCATGCCTTAACCGGCGAAACGAATTTGCTGTTCACATAGCCCCATTGCCCCAACACCTCACTGGGCGAAAAGAATGTAATGTTCACATGGTTGCATGGCACTCACACCTTACTGGGCGAAAAGAAAGCAATGTTCACATGGCCACAGATGCTACATGGTGTTTGTAAGATGCATATTCATTTATCATTCTTCTTTCACAGGAGGATCTGAAGGTGACAGAGACCGACCATGCGGTCAGGGTGCACTCAGACAAACCCCACCTTGTCAGTTTGGGCAGTGGGCGTCTTTCAACTGCAGTTACCATTCTCCCTTTGCCCCAGGGTCAGTATCAATGGCATTGTTTCATGCTTCATAACTACTTTTGTTACATACATACATACATACACACACACATACATACATACATACATACATACATACATACATACACACACACACACATAGATACATACATACATACATACATACATACATACATACATACATACGTTCTTTTAGAACAATATAACGTGTATGTGGTTAATACATTAAATATTCATAATTGATATTTTCTTTAAAAATTTCAAATCTATGGCAAATAAAATTTGCATATATGTTATTGATACGTGAATGTTTGTTACATTTCACTGCAGTCAATCAAGCCTTGTCTTGACTGTATCGTTTGGCGGAATTTTAATATTGGCTATTTTAGCGGAAGTGCAGACTGAACACAGTCAATAGTCTATTTTAGCTTGTGCATGTATTTAAAACTTGCAAAACGTTCATCTATGATAACACCAAAATTCATTGCCGCAAAAATTTGGCATCATAGATGTAAATGCTATGTATTACCTCCCTGAATTTAACTTCTGATTAACTGCTGATATCCTTTGCTAGATTCTGCGCAGATATGTGTGTGTGTGTGTGTGTGTGTGTGTGTGTGTGTGAGAGAGAGAGAGAGAGAGAGAGAGAGAGAGAGAGAGAGAGAGAGAGTTTAATATCTAGGGAGAAACTATTTAGAAAGCATTTTATTCGACTGGTACCTTTCAAAATTTCCGAAAGCCGATAATAAACAAATAAATTGTTCCTATTTTTTAATTGATTGGTTCATTTATATAATTGCAAATAGCGACTTTAGACCAACACCTATGTTCAATACGGGTTATAACATACATAACTGTCCTCTCACATATTTTAGGACGAACCACATTCGGTACGGTTGATGCTCCGTTTCCATCCGATGTTGTGTTACAAGGGACTGGAGTAGAGGCGGAGCATTGTTACATTGACAATATGGACGGAGTTATTACCCTTGTGCCAACCGCAAGGATGTGCTCGGTGGACGGCGTATTGATTCACTCAGCCAAGAGGCTGGCACAAGGTGAGTAATGAATTTCTATAATCAATCGTTTTCTGGCAGTCATTGCAATTAAAATGCATACAACTCCAAGCAACCAAAGACGCAGCAAAAGCAAGGAGTTAGAACTTTCAGCCATGTGTAGTGATATAGCAATAGTTCTGTCTAGAAAATACTCAACGTTCGCAAAAAACCAAAATGAAAGTAAAGCTCTTCTCAAAAAGGAAAGCAACCAATGCTGGCTTATAGACCACAACACCAAGATGTATTATTGACAGGCGTTATTTCTACCTCACCCAAAACCGATATTATCATGTCGTGTAAAACGCTGGATTTAGGTACGTGTCCTTGGCTTGAACTAACTCTAGTTACCACATTTTCTCAACAAGGTATTCGAACTTTACGAGAATTAGCTTTTATTCCACATCAAAACATCACCGATGGATGGGTCGTTTTTCAGGAGCACTGCACCGTTTCTTCATATTTTCTTTCATTCCGATAAAGCTTCCCCCTTTTACAGTATTCATGCCAAAGATTATCACGACAAGGTAACAATATAGTAGAATCAGATAATTCCATGAAAGACTTTCTCTTTCGCAGCCAAAGAGTGATAAAAGTCGTTATGTATATCTACATGAATATTTGTGCAAGTTAAGATAATCTTCATGCTTCAGATTTAGTAAAACTACAATCGGAATATATCCAGGTTGATAGTAATCCCATCTCTCTCTTAAACAAATTGAGTTTTGTAAAACCAGTCAACTGTATACGCAGAGAGAGAGAGAGAGAGAGAGAGAGAGAGAGAGAGAGAGAGAGAGAGAGAGAAGGGGGGAGGAGGGACAAGGCTTTTCGGTGCTGAGAATATTTAATAATTGGGTACTTGAGATTACACAGGTTCAATATGTTATTTAAAAGCAATACTTTTCTATGAACAAAATGCATGTTTGTTTTCGTGACTTTCTGGACCTTCTCTTTCGACTCGCAAGAAAACGTCAAAAATCACTGCATTAAACATATGCACACGTTGACTTCCTAAGTATAAATGTATTGGACATATGCACGTGTTGACTTCCTAGATATCACTATATCGGACATATGCATGTGTTGACTCCTAAATATCACTGTATTGGACATATGCACGTGTTGACTTTCTAAATATCACTGTATTGGACATATGCACGTGTTAACTTCCTAAATATCACTGTATTGGACATATGCACGTGTTGACTTCCTAAATATCACTGTATTGGACATATGCACGTGTTGACTTTCTAAATATCACTGTATTGGACATATGCACGTGTTAACTTCCCAAATATCACTGTATTGGACATATGCACGTGTTGCCTTCCTAAATATCACTGTATTGGACATATGCACGTGTTGACTTCCTAAATATCACTGTATTGGACATATGCACGTGTTGACTTCCTAAATATTTATGCATCGGACATATGCACGTGTTGACTTCCTAAATATTTGATAACGCAAACCAGTAAAAAGGATCCACACCATTTGCTCCAGGAACACGTTGACGTCTTCATCTCATAAAATATTTTACTGAAAAAACAATTTTTTCTTCAGAAGTTACGGTTGTATATATATTTTCAATGTGAACTCTCTTCATACCTGGTTTATGTCTGCCTGCTTATTTCCTTTCCCCCGGCTGACTTCATGCCCCGAGGTATGCTGTTCGTGCTATAGATAGGTGTGCGCAGGCCCTCTCTCTTATCATGTGATGACAGACACAACTACTCAAGGGTGCCTATAGCAGATGGGGAATAATTGATAATGGACAGTGAAACGTTTAAAGAACGACGAATGTAAAGTTATTGAATTTTCCTTTTCCTTTTTTGCGTCAGGGTATTTTGAGATGGTCTATTATTCAGCTTCAGTAATAATTTGGTCTTTATCCCATTTAGCAACCATCAGCCTTTCGACGTAAAAGTGCATTTTATTCCGAAGTTGATGATTCATGCCAGTCACAGTAAACGGAATGCTAGTGGCCTATATAACTCTGTTTCTGCCAGGTGTTAAACCTTTATATTTTAGTTTACGAAATATCCGTTCTAGCACGTAGCTGTACCGTCTCCACGACTTCATAGAAGAGGGGAACAACTTTTATAGCTTTCAAAACGTGAAACACTTCCTTAAAAGAAAGGAGGGAGTGAAATAAAAATAAAAAGTAAAATAGCACCCGACTAAAGAGTCCTCTTACCTTAATCTATTGCCCTTCTTCAATCTAAAGTTCTTCCTCAACCTATCGCCCTTCTTCAATCTAAAGCCCTTCCTCAACCTATCGCCCTTCGTCAATATGTCGCCCTTCTTCAACCTATCGCCCTTCTTCAATCGATAGCCCTTCCTCAACCTATCGCCCTTCAATCTCTCGCCCTTCTTCAACCTATCGCCCTTCTTCAGTCTATCGCCCATCTTCAATCTATCGCCCTTCCTCAATCTATCGCCCTTCCTCGATCTATCTCCCTTCTTCAACTTATCCTTGACCTCAGTCCTTACGTTATAACAAAATCTTTAATTGAGTTCTTCCAATAAGTCTTCAAAAAGAGATTTAATTTTGCGACTGGATTAACTTTTTGGGTCGAAACATCGAGGTCAACTAAAAAATCTTGATTTTTGTATCCTTAAAGAAACAGTACAAACTTAATTAAAGGTATGTATAAGTATTTCGCTCTCATTAGATCAACATATTTTTTGGAAGAGACTGTGAGAGACAAAAAATAATGGAGAACATGAAACGCGACCTGCATATGCCATAGCATCTTGCTAAGGAAGACAATATCGTGCATAAAAAAGATGGCAGAAAAAGTACTCCTGGTTTAGGGACATTATTTTGATGCATACGGTACCTTTAACATAGCTATACGTCTGAAATACGAAGATTTTTTTCTCATTCCTAATTGGATCCTGTAAAGGGGGATCCAGTTTTACGTACAGGATATATAAACACTCCTGCCTCTTGCAGAATAAGTTTCATTTTCAACTATCCTGTGTATCAAAGACTTAAATTCAACAATTTGGTGGTAGAAGTCCAAATGCTATATTATAGGATTAAATGATAATGGCTGGGTATTTATCGATGTCTAAATTTTACCTAATCACTCACAAAATAAAGAAAGTCTGAAGGACTTTGTGAGTGATTAGGTAAAATTTAGACATCGATAAATACCCAACCATGATCATTTAATCCTTTTAATTCCACTTTACTTCCTTTCTAACATCAGATCAGCATATTTAATCAAACAAAACATTCACTTTTATGTAGATCGAAGTTTTTTTCATTAGCTCTTAACTGCGATAGAATACATTGTACATAGCCCGATCTTCGCTAACCAAGACTCGTCGATACTTTATACAGTAATATGGGGTAGAATGCCATAGCGGGTTATGCCAGTGATATATTGTTATGATCATTATTTTAATATACAAAATGGTTATTGCGGTTAAACCAGGATATTCCTTTTTTTCGAAAGTTACAGTAGCGTATGGCACGTGTTATAGCAACGTTGTTTTTACTTTCTTCGCATTTCGATCTTTCAAAAGCAAAATCGTGTCCATTTTTAGTGAGATCCCTTGTTTAACATATGTCCCTGACCTTTATTAACCGCTGCTGTAACATGTTATCGAGGTGAAATGCATTAATTTCCGAAGATTGTCTTGTAAAGCCTACCACATGCCATCGTCGGTAAAAGGGATGAGTGGTGGAGTGCAGGAAGGTCTGTGCAGTTACATTGTTTTAACTTATAATGGTCCATTTCTATCTGTGGTTGGTATCTTTTGAATGGAAATGTGTGTGGGTTTTTGCTGTTGTTATTATTAGGGTGTAATGGGTTGATATAGATAAAACTGCACATCAAATGACATGGAAACAAAGAGCCAAAAGTAGTCCGCAGAATTTATCGATGTGTAAAAAATTCCAGTTCAGTATCACGTGACCGTTTACATCAAATCAAATTGCAGAAAACGCATTCAAATCATAAAAAATTGGAATTATTATCATGTACATTTCAAAGATTTCGTTTAAACGTTTTTTTTATTACCATACATGTTCACTTATGGGATCAGGCTACAAGTTCTCAGAAATTAGGAAGAGCCTTTCCCCTACAATCGATAAGAAATGTATATAGACAGCGGCACTAAATTAATATTGTTTCATACAATTAATATAAACATACATGATTCATGGAAAATACGGCTGGGGGGGGGAAGGATCAGTTGATTAATTATTGTAGAAGAAATTAGATAAGAGGAGCGCAAGTCAAAATGACAATACAAGATGGTCACTAGCTAAAATGATGAACATCATGTCTTTTTTTATTAATATGGCACATATTTGGGTAGAGAGATTAAGTTTTAACTACTCCTTAATTATATAAAGTGTGCTGTGTCTTTAATATACGTTTGAAATAAGTCAAATAAGCGAATATTAATTTTCCACAAAATCAGATGATCCGTATAATAAAATATTAGTAGTCGCTGGTATAAAGAGATGGTTTATATTCTGAATCAATTTCTTAACGCTCTTTAATAATGCACTTACAAGTTAATACGTAATGATTCCTCACCTCATGTACACAGTGGTTCATATCTCAGGTGATTGAAATATTTAAATCAATATGCAAATCACTGCAGCTATTTCTCATTCTTGTATGCAGAATATATATATTCAAAGACTGAAATGTTGAAATAAGTTAAGGTCCCTGATCAAGTTTTAAATGATGCTTCCGCTTCCACCACCTGCACCCGCAACCCAGCTTCTCAACCAAGGAAAAAAATGGAGAGATACTAGAGTTTCAGTTTCGATGTTTGATTATTATTCAATCCATAATTTGGCAATAATTTGTCTCTCCGTTGTTCTTTGCTTAACTAACGCCGTTTTGAATTTTTGCATGCTGAAATCAGTTAAATTATTTTAATGACGTAACTTCTGATATATCCAAGGTCAATATTTAAATTTTAATTTGACCCAGATTATTTCATTCAGACATTGTTACAATCTCAATAAAGCCCTGATACAAATCGCTTAGCCATCTGAAATCAAAAGAATCAACCAATAGTTGTGGTAGTAAACTGACCTTTGTTGGAATATTGTAATAATACAATAGTTAAACTGTTGATTCCCATAGTAAAAATTTTAATTCCCCTTTGTCGTGAATATTGCGTAGCTCAGATGTTAATTCCCCATTGCTAATTCCCCTTTCTCATGAATATTGCGTTGTTCAAATATTAATTCCACATGGTCATGAATAATACTTCTTTACATGGAGTGTATGCTGTTGCTTTCTTCATATTGCTGTGCAACATGCAAAACATAGTTTGGATATTGTTTTATGCCAAGCAGCATTCTATGCATGGATCTAATTATCTATGGATTCCGTGTTCCCATTAACATTGCGGGGTGCAGTGAAACTTCAAAGCATTATCCAGAGTTTACCATTTGATAAACTTTCCATTTATTTATTTAATCTCCACGAAGGTCGTATAGTCTTACCCTAGTGTTAGTCCATCCTTGGGAACCACGGTGGCTCACTTGTTATTGTGCCGGACTCATAAGCCAAAGATCTTGAGTTCGAATCCAACCCAGATCAACCTGAATTGGCTGCCGTGGTGCGTTCCTGGGCAAGGCATTTTACTCCCATTGTTTCGGTACTATCCACTTTCTTGTGTTGATATGCTGTTAGAAAATAGGCTATAAAAAGCGTCTGTCTGTACATCCGATTAGGTTTTGCGTTTCGATTGTTGTTGTTGGGCATTCTTGTTCCGTGAACAAATTTATAGTTTTTTTCAATAATGAAAAGTAATATATTTTTGTTAGGTGAAACACATATAATTTTACTGATTGAATTTATCAATGTTGGTTTTGTTGTCTGCTTCTTATTTAATTTCAAATTATGAGTATTAAAATTCTCTTGAGGAATAATTTCATTCTTATATTCCATACAGCTAAAAACTCATTTGAGCCTTGGTGAGACCCATACGCGTTCAAATATGGCAATGTTGATTTATGGACACAGGTACTGTAGAAGATGAGCAAAGGCGTGAATGTAGATATCAGATTTATTCATCGTTATCATATGTTTCTTATCGTAAAACAAACGTATGGACTATATTGTAAACTTGTTCAAGTAAAGAATTTGTTTATTTTTCTTATAATGTTTGCTTATGAATATGTAAATTTAGGGTCAAACTTTGCTTCAGTTCATTCATTCCCAGTCATTTACAGCTGTGGTTTGATCCCGTATATCAATGGAAGCAGTAGTTGTTCTTGTAGTAGCAACAACTGAAGTAGTTGAGATCAGTGGATCTTAACCTTTCTTTCGCCAATGCAGTTTACAATCTCTGATAAAAACTACGTTGCCATATATAAATAACTTTCTTTTTCTGCCTTTAACATGATTATTTCGAACATGTTTACAAAAATGAAGACAGAGGTTTTGTACATGTGTATCTGAAAATATCTATTAGTCGTTGAGTCTGGCCGTCTTTATTCGTCCTAATCAGACGCATTTGAAATCAAGTGTTGTAAAACTGTAAACCTAAGCCACAACCCTTGCATTGAATCCCTATACAAAAGACTTTATCTAATGCTTGATGAAACAAAAATGGTCTTGGTTGGGTGGTTATAGCGGCCATTTTAGCGCACTATTGGCTATATCATGACATGGAATGGGAGCTATGTGCATTTCACATGGACAGAGGCAGCCGACCCGGGCTGTTCCGGGTTGGTATCGAATCCGCGACCCTTGGATTACATAGTCTGATTATATACCAACTGAGATACCGTTGCTCCTTCAACTTTGGTGTAATAGGACATAGATGGAGTGTTTTGTATGAGTCATATTTGTTTCCTGAACTTCGAAAGGCTTTAGCCTGTGAACACTGACCAACACACTACTCTGTCTCTTAGTGTGAGTTTCATTTGGCTTACAAGTCATTCCATCCATAATGTATGCATAAAAACATTTATCCATGTCCATTAGTGCTTTCTGTGTTGTATCCCTATAAGAAAATGTAAAAGTACGATGCAAAACACCTTCTGCGTCTAATGAGTGAAATACAGTGGCCAATTTTTAGGTCCGTATGGTGCAAATGCCACCAAAAACCTGAAGCAAATCAGCATCTTTGCGATCCCGTGAAAAGAATTCAGTATATTACCAAATTCTGCAGAGCTGATCTATGGCCAGTCCCCTTAAAAATAGTCAACTTCTGAGATCCTAACGAAAATGGTAGCTTATCTAAGATATCCACTTGAAACCTTTCATTTTTCTTAGCTGTATCAGCCCTCACAAATGTGTAAACCCTTGTTGAGATGAAAGAGTTTCATTTGCAAAACCTCTGCATTCTTTATGACAATATTTGCAATTTACAATACAATGACACCATTTGCAATTTGCTGGACTTCTGAAACCTTGTTACATACCTCTAGTAATTCAATCACGCTGTCTTCCTCGAAGTCAAAACAGTCATCAACTTTGTAGTTATTTTACAGTCACTTACTCACAAACTAATATAAAGAGGTTCTAAACAAATTAGGCAGATATTATCTTGGAGGACTAAAGATATAACTGCCCTGGAGGAAAACTGTTCCGTACGAGGTTATGATTGGCTGCTTTGTTTTGGTAACTACCTGACACGGAGGTTGATAGTTTGGCCTGATAGCTATCCACAGATTGGTTGTCAAGAGACGCTAGGTAGCCCGAACTACGTGAGCCTCGAGATCAGCCAGTCGTTGTCACGTATTTGACACTTTGTTGATGAGGGTGAAAAGGCTCACCTACTTGAGAGACAAACAACTATTATTGCTCAGACTTATAGCCCCAAAAAATCTATTATACCCATTACATCAGTTGAAAAAAATTTATCTTAAGTTAAAATAAAAACAAATATTCCGTCTCGAATGAACATCCGAAAGCACCCGAACCCAACCCCCGAAAATGTTTTTGTCGGTCCGTTACTGATTTTTGGTCGAAAGAGGCATCTTTTGGCAGAACGGCCCCCCCCCCCCCAAGGTAAATGCACATTCCGTTTGTTTTTAAAGCTGCATGTTCTGCATATCCGACTCGTTCCAATCGCTTCTGGAGCAAGTAATTGCACTGACATTCGGACACTGTCAGAACAAAGGTAGTTTACTCATTCAGTTAGAACGATTAAAGTTTTCATTTCCTCCTGATATCAGAACATTGATACTGTGCTACTTGCAACTGAATAGTTAAAAGGAAGTTATATACAACCTGTATGACTAATGACGTAAAGAGTATCGTACAAAGTTATATACAACCTGTATGACTAATGACGTAAAGAGTATCGTACAAAGCATTCCGCCCTAAAAGAAATCTACATATATCAATATCTTGGTGAGCTAAACGTTGGTCAGCCTGTCTAACGCAGCATTAGACGGTTTTCTACGAATTTTTGTCTCACTGGTGCGCATGGGTTCCAAGGATCGACCAAAGGTTTCGGATCATATTAAGTTAATGATTCATTTTGAAAAGCAATGCGCACCACCATTGGGGTTTCACTTGGAATTGTAGTTCTAATGAGGCGACTTTTCATTCATTGATATCCTCGTATATTACAAGTCAGTTATTAAGAAAAGGTCCGTTTTATTCAGGTCTTGTAAGACTCAGGTCAGAGTTGGTTTGTTTTATATAGTCAATACATTTGTTTGTCAGTACTGACTTTCCAACGTGTCCAAATCCTAATTAAACATATATTAGCCTAATGTATTTTCAAATATGATCTCTTAGTGAACTTCTTGTCGTATGTTAACCAGCATTATACTGAGAGGCTGGTTTGTAAACTAAACAACGTCCCTTGGGGTCTTAGGTTTCACTTTCTTGTTTCTAAGTACTTACTGTGCACTATATCCCAAACACGCACAGACAATAACACCGTAATGCCCATATTGTAAAGAATTTTTAAAAAATCCTTTAAATCAGTGCCAAAAAAGCCTAAATCTAAGGGCACCACCAAAATGGAGAGGACAAAATGTTCCAGAAACGTTTGGTATTTATTCTTGGGTACAGCCTCGGAAGTAATAAATGTGAACAGTGTCATATTACTTGTGCATGATCAACTCTTGCATGGGGGGGGGGGGGATTAGCAGAGTAGAAAAAACGGGACAGAAATTTCACTTTTTCCATTTTGGAACGCTCTAGTCAACTAAGAAGACCCCCTCCCCTCGATTTCCAAGTGAAAGCACCTCTACTCTACGTGTGTATTTCATGACCATGTCGCACAGAGACATAAAATAAATTCAAGAAAGTGAACTCAGTGCATTTCTACTTACATCTCTCTCTCTCTCTCTCTCTCTCTCTCTCTCTCTCTCTCTCTCTCTCAGCCTTCTGGGAAATAATTTGAATGTTTCATGCGATATCTACTATCTTCTGAGTATGTGTGAAAAAGCAAAGAAAATGTAATTAATGTCGAATCGGTAAATAAGAAGCAATTTGGAGAGAGAGAGAGAGAGAGAGAGAGAGAGAGAGAGAGAGAGAGAGAGAGAGAGAGAGAGAGAATACCAGGTATATGTAACTACATGGTAGTAACGCAACATGAACTCATATATTGTATAAGAGGTTGAAGGAAGTAAATTACTTGCAGTTTTAAAATTTGCACATCAAGTGGTAGGTTATTATATATTTTATGCAGAGTTTGAAAGAACTACGGAACCAAAAGAGCATGACACTAAGCACCTGGTTTGCGGGGGCATTTAAATAATTACACAAAATCTGTGTTTCATCTATGCCGTGAGGCAACAGGAGCAATTTCCCAATTTCCAAAAGCCTTATCTTGGTATCCTGCAATCCTTTACTTAAACTTTGAAGCGTTGAGCCTAAAATAGTCTGCTGCATGAGGAAAGATTAGTGGGCATTACTCAAATATGTATCTCTGGATTAAATACACACGTGTGTGTGTGTGTGTGTGTGTGTGTGTGTGTGTGTTTATCTAACATATACCTATGTATCTTTATAGAGAAATTGATTAACGCTTAAGACTGCAGATGAGATGAACTAGTGTCCTTCAATCCTATCGGCATTGCGCCAGAGGAACGAACAACTGAAATAATCTTTATGCATTAGTGTTGTTTTCTTAATTTGTAAAATTTAAAAAAAATAATGGATTGCAGCTTCAACCACCCCACTCCACCACCCTTGATTGCCAGATGCATTCTTGCATAGAATCTCATAATGCTGCTTACAGGGTTTACATTTACCTAATTCTAACATTCGTTGCTCTCCATATGATAATATGAGTATGATGAGAGTCAAAAATCCCACATTTCTTCCCGTATTTTTCTGTTAATGATGATGCCGATAGACAAAAACTGTTTTCCATGAGGTAAATCAATTAAAGAGTTGTAAAGCGGCTAACAACAGAGTACCTCTGAACTCCCTGTCCGTTCAGAAGATAATTACTCGCAGCAAAAGCCCGATTTATTTCCATGTTCCAAACAAAAACCATATCGGAGGTGCCAGCCTCGCCCTCTCAACATATGTTTGGTAGCTAGGTAGAAATTATTATTATATACATGTGGAGCCAGTGCTCTTTTATGTACACCATAGCAGCCATGTGGATTACTTAAACTGAGAAAGCGAGGTTTGTGTTACCAGGAATTATTTTTCATTTCAAATCAGATTTGAATTCAGTTGTAGTGAGCGCTTTACTGAATGTATGTGGCATTATGGCTACGAATTTCAAAGTAACAGCAAAAGCTGAGATTTGCGAATCGCCAAGCTCAGGTAAGTGTAAATCAATATCATTTTTGTATCATGTGCATTGCTTTAATTACATTTCTTTTCCTGTCCTATAGAACTTGGCTATCTTTGTTTTGTTTCAGTAGTTTCCTAAGATCCAAGCCCTGACCAGTTATTCCATTTCGTTTCTGTAATAAGTTCTTGTAGGGAGGGATAGGTAGATGGGTTGAACAATCAGATAATTGAAAGATACATGTTTAGCGCTTAAAGAATACCTCTGCATGTTTATCTTTGAAAGAGTATTCCAAATGTTAACTTTGAACATAGACACCACTGATGGTTATGAACATATAGCTTGATCTACTTTAAAGATAATCAAAGATTCAATCTAGACATATTTTTTAGGACATTTATTACTAAACAAAGCTGGTACAAAATCTTTGGGTTGCATATCAGTCATTGCCATGGCAATAGACGCACTAGCTGTACATTGTTTTTGGATTCGTTACTGCCCATGCAGTTGTCAAAACCCGAACATTTTGTAGTGTTTTCAATTCTTCTCTTTTTTGACATATTGCCTCGTACAAGTCCCTTTTCAGTACACCATTCCATCCAACATGAGACCAGTTGATCACTCTATTTACCCGGACGTCAACAGCCAATGATATTTTTATGTGTCTGTTAGGTAAACGTTTATAGATATTTGTATTTACATGTTGACAGGGACGGCTTTTCACATTTATATATAATCATCTGAAATGCGAAAATAGTAAGGACGCTTATTTATTCGTTTGCAAGGCCATGCAGCAACTGTGTTATGCCCTGGAAATTGAACTAAATATTTTTGGCTGTTATGTTGCAAGAAGTATCTTTCCACTACCCCCCCCCCTTGTATAAATGAAACAAAATCATTACAAACGATAGGTAAGATATTTCCTGACTGCAACTATTTGAGAGGAAGGAAATCCTGGATGATTTAACTTTTAAAATCCGCCACATAACACTGACCCGTTAGACTTTTTAAAAAAATGTAAAAATAGTATATTTATTTTCATTTGTGATTTACGGTTTTTCATCAGTTTGAGTCTGAATCGATTTACACCTATAGATTGTTATGGGTAGTTGAGTTCCAACTTTCATTTTATTGCCACTTCACTGATCTCTACAGGTGGAATGCATTGACTGGTCAGTGTTCTATGTTGTGTTTCTTTTTTTCTTTGGTGCATCATTTTTGTATGTATGCACTTTTGTAACTTTAATTTAAGTAATGTAATTTTGTCACATTGTAAATAGCGGTGGCCAAATGTGATGTTATGAATGATTATCGAGCCACTCCAACTTTTGGACAAATTTCGGATTAAGAAAGTAATTTTTGAGTTATCTATTGACGTATATTAATATGTGAAGTACGTGAATTCATTTGTAAGACTGGGAATAATCCTTTAGTTTGCAAGAGAGTAGTTGTTTCCGTTTGAATTTTACTTAATTTCTCAAGTCCACTAAATATATTTTTCTTCTTTGTTGGTTTAGCGTGTTTCATGTTTATGTGCCCTCTCTGATGAATACCTTGTCTGTATACTGGTATCCCACTCAAAGTTTCCCTGTATATCAGTAGTGTAGCTAATAAATTGTAGATTTAAGTGTCAACACTTCCTATTTTTATCAACAAGCTCTCTAATGTCAGCGCAATATCTTTTATAAGGTGTCAGCTGTAGTGTAAGCGTAATCACCTCACTTTAGTTACAGTTTGCAGATTACAGCTAATGCAACAGTTAACACGCACATAGCAAATTTATCTACTGCAAGGCATTTTCCAGCGATTGATAGACGGAAATATAAAAACAAAGTGTCAGGACACTGCCACAGAACAGTTCTACGTATTGTGTCATGAACAATAATATAGGTCAATATTACTGGACATTACTGCAATGTACGTTTAGGGCACTTTACAAAACAAAATCCTTAGTTCAGTTGACGTGGTCAAATTAAATCCATGAATTCTTCCGACTGGTTGAGTCTTAATAGAAAACTATAGATAAATAAATCAAGAATTCAAAAGTAATTTATGGAAACATTTAGTCAAAAGGAAACTCGAGCCAGAAATATTTATCTTGATCAGCCCAAGCAATCTGAATTCTAAAAGCATTAACCCATTATCGCTTAGTTGTACCAGCTGCATAATCTATTAGCCCTGTAAAATATAGCTTTCTCACTTGTTTTTTTTGGAGGTTTTTTTTTTTTTTTGCTTGTTTCTTTTTTCCTATTTTGTCTGTTTGTTTTGTTGGGGTGGGTGGGGGTTGTTTTTTTTTTTCACTTGGAAACTAGAACAGAAAAGCGTGGTAGAGTCTTCCCTATCGCTCTCCAAAAACTCAACAATTTGTTGTTTGGCGGGTTTTTTTCTGAGTCCCTTCCACACTGAAAATCTTGCCAAACCTTAAACATGACAACCCTTTAATGTCTGAATTATTATAGAACTTTATTTACTCATAAAGTCCAGATACCGATTCCTGTCCTGCTGCCAACATTGGTATCCTCATACTGACGGTAATGACAGAGACAAAGACGAAAAAGCAGCTAAATCAGTCACTCGTTTCTGAGAGGAAGATTCTGTATAGTGACTTTTACATATTGTATTATTCAATATATTTTGTCTGCTTTGCCAAAAATGTGAAATGTAAACACCACAAACAACATTAGACCTATTATTGGAGAGTAAAATTACTTATGTAGAACATATTGCGGAGATTATGTGCCTTCAAGAAAGCCTTTGATCTAGGTGATCATGAAATTCTACTGCAATTGTTGAACTTTCACAAGTTTGAAAATTATTCTTTAAACTGGGTCAGATCATACCTAAACCAAAGCTCTCAATAAGTAACCATTGGTAATATTAGCTCACAAACTTGCACTATTCATACAGAGGTCTCTTAAGAATCTATTTAAAACCCTCGCCCCTTTTTTAATTACTTAAACGATCTTCAGTTAATAATAAATCCACAAATCCAGAACTGTTTGAAGATGATGCTATCTTGTGTACATCTAGTTCTAATACTGTTTGCAAATGATGCAACCTTGTGTACATCTAGTTCTAATACTGCTTGCAAATGATGCAACCTTGTGTACATCTAGTTCTAATACAGTTTGCAGATGATGCAACCTTGTGTACATCTAGTTCAGATTCCGAAGTTATCCAAACAAGATTAGACTCAGACCTTTCTAGAGTTAAGAGTTGGGCACAACAGAATAAGATGGTAATTAATGAAGGATAATCAAAATGTATAATTTTGGGGAACATGACAAAATCTGCACAAGTTAGGGAACCCAAAATTATATCTTACAATACATGTCAGTTAGAAAATGTCAAACTTTAAAAAATTTTAGATGTGTCTGTAGATAATAATGTTCAGTGGGAAAACATTATGCATATGCTTTTTAAAACACTGTCACCCAGACAGCAAAATCTTGACATATTTACCTACAGAAACTTATATTCTATACTACAATGTATATATTCTTCAAGCAATGGATTATTGTTCAGCTGTATTCGGAAACTGTACCACATCTCAGCTTGACAGAATTTATAAACTTAAGAATGGCAGCTCACATTATTTTAGATGCATCTATTGTTTGTTCATCAGAAGCAGTCTTTAAGGAACTAAAATGTTTTACAATATGCAAAAGAATTGATTTTCACAAGGCAGTTCTTGTATATAAATATCTACATGGATCTGCACCAGATTATCTTCAGGATTTATCAAGGCCTTATTCAATCTCTACCAGATAAGATCAGCAAAAACCAAGAACAGAGCAATTTTAAGAAAAGCTTCCAGTCCTCTGGTAAATTCTGTGGAACACGCCGGCAGGGCATAAAAATCTGCAGAAAATATTAAAGCATTGAAAATGAGATGTCATAAGTATGTATTTGTGACTAAAAGATTATAATAGAATGTATTATTTATAATACTATAGACATGTTATGATACTAAAGACATGTTGTAATACTAAAGACATGCTATGTTGGCATCCGTTAGTCTCGAGAGACGATGGAAGAGCGCCCATGAGAGATGTCCCGGTTGGTGGTTGTGCAGCGTCTACTGTGACAATGGAGCCCAACACGGGAGTGGCAGTCCTTGCTGCACTTGAAGGTTGAGTCTGGTGTGGGTTGGAACTGCTTCTTCTTCCTCCGAGATCGCTTTTCATCGGCTAGCAAGCGCAACTTGTCCTCGCCGGCTTTCGGACCAGAGATCAGAGCATGTCGTCAGCTGAACCTGTCTAGAGCAAGCTCTTCCCAGGTGTTGACATCGATGTCAAGGACTTTCATGTCGTGCTTACAGACATCCTTGAAGTGGAAATGTTGCCGTCCGATCGATCTTTTGCCAGAGGCAAGCTTCGAATAAAGAAGGTCTTTGGGGATCCGTTCATCATCCATCCGACGTACATGACCCAACCATCTGATGCGACGTTGGCGGAGGAGTGTGACCTTGCTGGGAATCTTGGCACGTTCAAGCACCTCGTTGTTTGTCACTCGATCGCTCCAGGTGATCCCTAGTATGCGTCGGAGGCATCGCATGTGAAAGGCGCTCAGTCTTTTCTCCTGTGAGGCGTACAGGGTAAAGGTTTCACTGGCGTACAGGAGAGTGCTTAGCACACAGGCACGGTACACGGAGATCTTAGTGTTCAGTGTCAGCATGCTGTTGTTCCACACTCTCTGCGACAACCTGGAGAGAGTTGTTGATGCCTTTCCAATCCGCTTGTTGAGCTCAGCATCGAGTGAGAGGTTGTTGGTGATAGTAGAGCCGAGATACGTGAACTGACTGACTACCTCAAGTTCGTTGTTGCTGATGATGGTACTGGGGGAATCCGCGTCCTGAGCCATCAAGTTGGTTTTCTTTAGGCTGATGGTCAACCCAAACTCATCGCATGCTTTAGCAAAGCGTTCCATCAGGCGCTGTACCTCAGCTTCTGTATGAGTGGCTAGCGCAGCATCGTCTGCAAAGAACGTGTCCCTGATGGTTGCTTCTCGCACTTTGCTCTTTGCCTTAAAGTCGTGCCAGGTTGAACAGTCTGCCGTCTGATCGTGTGTGCAGGTAGATCTCTTCTGTGGACGTCCCAAAGGCGTACTTGAGCAGGACAGCGAAGAAGATGCCTAATAGCGTGGGGGCAAGGACGCAGCCTTGTTTCACTCCGCTGCGGATGTCAAAGGGGTCGGACGTTGAGCCATCGTACTGCACTGTGCCTTTCATGTCGTCGTGGACATGCTATAGTACTAAAACATGCTTTAATACTAAAGACATGCTATAATACTAAAGGCATGTTATAATAATTAAGAAACGCTATAATATTAAAGACATGCTTTAATAATAAAGACATGATATAATACTAATGACATGTTATAATACTGAAGACATGCTTTAATACTAAAGACATGCTTTAATACTAAGACATGCTATAATATTAAAGACATGATATAATACTAAAAACATGATATAATACTAAAGACATTCTTTAATACTAAAGACATGCTTTAATACTAAATACATGATATAATGCTAAAGGCATGCTTTAATACTAAAGACATGCTATAATACTAACGACATGCTTTAATACTAAAGACATGATATAATACATTAAGACATGCTTTAATACTAAAGACATGCTATAATACTAAAGACATGCTATAATAAATAGTAATTAATATTATCGTTTTTATGATGCAAGAGAGCGTCAAGGGAGAATTGTCTTTGACTAAATGATTCACCGTTAATTATTATTATTGGAACCTGATTTCACATAGTTTTTGATAATGTGCCACAAGCCAAAATCGTTAACTTTCTAGAAGAATGTGGGATATACAAAAAATGGATCTTTATTGAAAGGGATTCTACCTTTTGTTATATAACTTTATTTAACAAAAATGTTTACCTTCTATTTACATCTTACTCGAACGCGTTTACTTTTATTCAAAATAGGTTCATATTCCTACAGTTTAGCTGTTGTCGAACTTTGTATTTGCCTTATTTTTATTCGACACTATGTAGCCAGAGTTGTCTTGTTGAATCACATACATACTTACATACACACACACACACACACACACACACACACACACACACACACACACACACACACACACACACACACACACACACACACACACACACACACACACACATGCATGCAGACATACATACATACATACATACATACATACATACAGACAGACAGACAGACAGTTTGAAGGATCATTCATCATCTCGGCACCTTAATTAACGCCGATCTCTCTTCATGCTTACTTTTAGATTAGGGTAAAACTATGCAGCACCGATTATTAATAAAAAGCAAACAAAATTATTCCATATGATGTATCAATCTTATGAGTGCAATTTTCATGTGAATATCGTCTATTCTTATCATGTTGTGAAAGATGTCTGGCATTTTATCTTAATTTTTCAATGATCCACCGAGATGCATTTCAGTTAGCCCACTGTTGTATACGTAATCGTGCATCGTGAAAGTACTTTTCGTTGTTGATTTTATTTGCAGCCGTGCATCATGACGGCAGTATTGTTTATTCATTCTATATGTAAATCGTACATCGTGACAGCAGTATTCTTGTTGTTTTGGGTATTTTTTTTATAAATTCGTTCATTGATAGCTAGAATTTGAATATTTGTAGTGAGTCATTGTTTTCTTCGGAAAATATGCAAACTGGATGTAATGACGAGACCCACAGTTAGCATCATAGCTTGTATCGATACATTATCTTACACACGGAGGGCTCCAGGAGACCTTATGGAAGATACAGGCCAAATCAGTTTTTATCAGTTCTTATGCTTCCATGGCGAAATTAAAAGAGACGAATAGGCCTATTTGCTATGTATTTTTGAAAGAAAATATTGATTAGAAAGTATATATTTAATTAGCTTTATTAAGCGTTGATTATCGTTTTTTTAAGTCACGTTTTCAAGTTTATGAATCTTAAAAAATATTAATGTATGTGTAAGATTGAAGAAAGGATTAACAACGTATCTAAATAAAATATCTTACTGTTATATACCGTCCGACATATACCACTATTTGTGGAATGCTAATGTGACCCAGCTATCCTTTCAATATAATAGACTGAATGGAAATCTTATATGTGAATAAATTTAAATGGGGTTGAAAGAGAAAGACTTATGTTCATTTTATAACTTCTATATTGAATAATGTCGTAGCTGATCAGCTAGAGTTTAACATTTGAAATAGAAATCCTGACTGTCTCTGAGACTTAATTAGGTCTCATAGTCTCTGAACGTTGCAAACATTTATTTAGACTTTACAATTCAGAATCGTAAACTATGATCGGTCTCAAAGAATATCCCCCAAAGATAGATTTTAAGAATGTTATATTGTAACGACATTATTAAACCAATTTGTTTTAATTAATGAATTAGAAAATTAGTTCGCGCGCGCGCGCGTGTGTGTGTGTGTGTGTGTGTGTGCGCGCGCCAGCCAAAGCCTCAGATTTTTTTTATTATAGACAAGCTTATTGTTTATCCCTTTAAGGTTTCTGTCTGTCTGTTAAAACCTCTGATTTGTCAGGAAAGATTATTTATTGTATATGCTCGGGTTCTCTAAATATCAAGCAAACTGATTATTATAAAATTTTCCATAACTCAGTCCGATGATCCACCGATTTCATCTAATGACTTCCCAGATTCCTCTTTTCATACACCCGCAATAAGAACGAGAGTGTTACATTATGACATGCTCTCCACTATCTACAGTTGTGGAGTGCTTGCACTTGTGGTAAGGAAGAAGCCTATCGATTTTGGAGTGCAAAAGGTCTAATGTAATTGTCACTGTGCTGAAAGAAGAAAAAATGTATTCTGCATAAAAATTTCAGTTATCACGCATTTATCTTCACCCAACTGTGTGCATGTCTTGCACGTTGGGTAAGAACGAAGCCTGCTGATTTCAGGGTCAAGAAGTTTCTGGTTATAGCCAAGGTGAATGAAACAATAAAAACTGATTTTGTTCTTGTGGGGGAGTGTCGTTGTGGTTGTTATGATATTGACGCCATGTTTCAGCACATGATCGGCCATACATGGCTGCCAGAATATTGATGGAGGAAGAACCCGAGAAAACTCCGGGAAAAACCACCGAAGCTGCTGGTAACCTTTCTCAAATGCCCACTGTCATTTTCAAGGTTAAGCTTGTATATGTAATTTTTATAGCTTACAAACCTTGTCCTTTATTATATGTTTATCTAAGATGACATTTTTGGAACATAATATTTTCATGGTTTTGTGACATTTTAATATATAGTTTTCAGCAGGTGTCTGTTGTTCTTTCGTGAAAGCAAAAGCACTGTATATACTGCGTTCATTATAATGAGGACATAACGAGCAACTCTAGAAAACACCACTCATACCGAGCTCTTGGGAAATTCTTTCATCAACCCTGACTTTTGTTCTCGAGTAAGTTCCTTGGTGAATTTTGTCGAAGGTTTGCACCACTGGTATTTCATAAAAACGCCGTAGATTCTTGAGTCTAAAAGCCAGAGATGACAGGTATGGTAAGTCTAATAAGAAAAAAAAAATGTTTATGCACACAAAGTTTAATTCAACATTTCGTACCTTGACCAAAGGTCGGGGTCATTAAGACCCATCGGTCAATAATCTCCAGAGTCAGCTACACACGGCTAGTGCATACACAGAGTACTATTAACCGAGGGTGGACGTATAATGTGACGTTAAAGATGCTCTTGATTTTGTTTAGTCCATTTGCATCGCATCCAGCGAGTCCCATTTCTAAGAAGTCCCATTTTTAAGAAGCATGTCTTTCGACTTTTTCCTTTTTCTAAGCAGTTTGCCGAAATTCTCTAATGTTACATAAGAATGTCCTACATTTCTTTAAATCATATGGCATTTCGTGCAGGTGGGCAAACAAAACAAGTAAAACAGATTCTCTACGTTTAGTTTCGTTCGATGATGTATCAAGAGGAAATATTCCTAACAGCTGTATTGAAACAAAATAAAAATGTTGTTTAATCAGATGGCAAATGTTGTATTCAAAGATGGAAAATGCTGTTTAATAATATGGAAAGCTTTCGAGAAGAAATTTAATGTAGCTGACGAATAAACGCTTTTTTGATAGATCGTCTTAATAAAGTGCAAAAATGTAAATTGTTCAAGATATAAGAGATATGGGAAGAAGTTGAAATCTCTACCATCCACATCCAAAGCTGAATGTCATCGATTCTAATAATACTCATACATGCCATGTACATATCCTTAGCATGTTTTTTTTTTGTTTTTTTTTTAAAAAAATTACTTATTTACTTTGGGGGAGTGTGTTTGTTTGGGGTGGGGTTTCTTATTTCTTTAATTTGTTTCGTCTTGCTTTTTCTTGGGGGGGGAGGTGGCTATTTTCAGGAATGAATATTTCAAAATAGTTAACTAACCCAGGCTTGAAACTCGATGATTTGTTGATATCAATAACAGAAGAAAATCACCATTATTTTGAAGCTTAATTACTAAAGAATCGGGTGATGAAAGAAACATCTTGATATATGTAACAGGTTGGATTTTGAAGATGTCATTTGCAATTTATAGCAATTTTAAACTTATATATGTGATTTTGTACTGGATTAAACACCGTGGCATGCTTAAGGATTCTAGTACTTGGGTTCATCTGATTGGGACATTATTGATTATTAATGAGGTCCCGTTTGGTAACCATGTCAGGCGAAACTGGACATGGTTGAAGACTGAATTTTGACTAACGAAATGTCCAAGGGTTGAAATGTTGCAGAAGCAGCATTTGTATTTGTTGAAATATTTGTCAGAAGTTGAAACTTTGCAAGATCTTTATAGGGAGGGATGCGGGAAATTTAGGATTTTCATGTTGTAGGAGAATAATGGTTGTTAAATAAACTTGCAATCTGATTGAGTAGCTAATGGTTTTGGATGTTTTTCCCATGCGAAGTCACCTGTTTTAAAAATGACTCAAACAGCCGAATGAGACAGTCCAGATTTTTGCCAAGCGAGGTCTTGATTGGGGGGAGGGGAGGGGCCGAGACCCTCGTAAATGTTTTCCAAGAGACGTGTAGTTGAGAGTATATGAGAGATACATTACCAGGTGTGTAATTGAGACAGTTCTGCTAATGGATTTAAAGAGCGAACCTCAGCCCTAATAGGAATAGCTTGCACGCCAAAACAATAAGAGATTGAAACCACTATAAGAGACAAAACGACCAATATAGGCCAATAAATGAGGTAGGATACATTAATTAGGCAAGAGGGAACCCGAGATTGTTCCAGTTCAAGTTGACCCCAAACGACAAGCTATGCCCATTCTAGAAAGGGAATAGCAACAAGTTATTAGGTTATGAAAGGAACAATTAAAGTTCGGAACACTCCTGTATTTCATATAAACTTTGCTGTATAATAATAATAATAATGAGGACTTTGTCTAGTGCCTAATCTTTAGAAGCTCTAAGCGCTTTACAACATTTGACAACACTTAAAAAACATATATAATGATATGATTACAAAATTAAAAACAAACACCACGAAAGTAGAAACAGAAAATATGTTGTAAATATTTAAGGCTGTATCACTATAAACGTAACTGCTAAGTGCATTTAAGAACTCTGAGTTAATTGACTTACTGTTTTTCCTTTTCTTTCTGGTAGAGGTGCATCCTGCAATTGGTTCTGTACAATTTTATTTTGCTTTATCCAGTTGATTAAATTGTTGTACTCTGCATACAGCGCTTGTGTTGCTCTATTCAATATCTCTGTTGAGATCTCCATTTATTCTGTCTATTAATTTCATTTTAATATTCTTTAGTTCCGGGCTATAAAACCGTGGTCGTTCATCCTCTAAGTAACGATAACCACCAAAGCACGATATTTGGGGGCTCGTCGGGATCGGACAATTTATTCGAGTTAAAGAATCTGAGTAAAGCTAGAATAAGACGTAAATTATCCAAAATACGGATAAATTCTGTTGTGCTTGTTAAACAATATCGATTAGAGTGAGTCGAGTCATTGTTTGTGCATTGTATTTGTTATGTGCATGCAATTGTTTTGCACATTTTCTTCTAATGTTGTGATAATAGCGTTATAAGAGGTTAAGCCACGTACCCTGGGCTATTATTCGTCACGGTTTGGGGAAATGCGTCGTATACTGAATTTGTAAAATTCAAAGGGGAAATTACTTTTGTGTTTTCTTGACAGAAGAGATAGTAGGTACAAGTCCCCATGTAGTATCTGCGCTTTCTTTTGAAGTGTACGCGGTACACTGAAGTTTAGGGCGAAATTCAGGCTGTATACTGCCAGTTTCGCTGATCGCTTGTTTAAAGGGATCGTAAGGTTAGGTGAGTCCATACGTAGGGGTGTTCCTGAGGTAGATAAAGTACGCGCGGGAGCTATTTCCGATTAGGGTAGTAAGACTAAGAGAGTAGGTAGAGAACTTAGGCTGAGAGAGCTTAGTTCTTTGTAACATCGTACAGATAGACCAAGATGGCGACAGACAGACAGTTAGGGAATTTAAGGTGATTGGAAAGAACGAGTTAGGTTACGAAGTGGCCCAGTTAACTGAATTTGTGGAGCGAAGTGTTAAAGAACAAATGGAGCAACAAGTGGCGGAGAGAGAGAGAGAGAGAGAGAGAGAGAGAGAGAGAGAGAGAGAGAGAGAGAGAGAACAGAGGAGGAGAAAGAGTTCGAGTTAGATTGCAAGCCGAAGATAGAGCTAGGTACCGCTAACATGCGATAGCAATGGAGAGGATGAGGCTCGAAGCCGAGTCCGAGAGATGGGGGGGGGGGAGGAGGAGGAGAGACCCAAATAAACGTTCAGGACCCACAGATAGACGATCAAATGATAGACGACCAATCCAGATCACTCTGCCCATGTTTCATTTTTGTTAGCAAGATCTGTTGTGTAAATTTAATTAGGGCAAACGTTACATGAAGACGATTCAACAGAACATTGAGATGATCGGCATAAACAAAGCAAGTTCTCTTTAGTTTGGATACGCTTCCGTGTGGAGAAAAGCATTTGAGTCGATGTGTTTTAAATATGTTTTCGATTCAGCAGCTTCAGAATCATGTGATAACTTCAGTACTGAATGTTCCGAAGTCCAGCCTGTAAAAGGACGGAAATTCCATCAATAAAACATTGTTTTTATTGTCTTTTCAGTTACAAATAGGATACACTCTCAAAAGATTTACTTTTTTAAAAAACTTTTACTTTTCGTTAACCCACCATATCCCTCCAAAACTCTTATATACTGTATTTTATGTTATCTATTTCTTGACTGGTTCCAATTTGTCTATATAGTCAGTATCGTGTATCCTAAAAGTACCATAATCTGCAGGCTGGAATCCAGTCTTATTTCCTATTATATCCTTTGTGCAAAATTCAAACATGAAAATCTAGACAGACTTGGGCAGGCATACCATATGGCCCTCACTTAGGTTCCCATTTTACAGCTGTTGTAGGGACTTTAATTTCATGATGTACATAGAGCACAAATCAGAGTAAGTTCACAGAAACCAATTTAAATTTATGCTGGTAGGGTATGATCCATATTATAATGATTTTTTAAAATAAATTTAATACTGAATTCTGACCTGCGGCGTTCTTTACAAATTTCATCTATACCTAAACACGTTATTTAACATCTGATTTGTGGACTCTACGGAATATTAGAAGCTGCAAGCTATCTACTCGATCACAGAGAATGCGCATATATTATTTCCTTGAGCGAAAGGAATTTGTTTTCTTCTTTCGACTGTAATTGTGTTTTCTGAACCTTCACACTGTAAGAATCCGTTTCTTGGGAATGTCTTACAGGAAATGTTATTATTTATTATTGAGATGTATAAAATGAATTTAGTTAAGATTTACAGTCACAAAATTAAAACATACAAGTCAAGAATTACTAGTTTTCGGTAAAAATGTACATATTCCCCAGAATGCCAGCATATTGCTAACATGTTGCGCAATGTGTTGAACGAAAAAAAAACAAAACATTTACTTGCAACGTCTTAATTTAAAACGCGACATAGCACAGACACATCGATTGCAATTTCACAATTAAAAAGTGATATGGCACAGAACCATAGATTGCAATGTCGCAATTGAAAAAGTGTATAGCACAGACACATGGAATTCAATGTCACATTTACAAGTGATATAGCACAAATTCATTGAAAGCAATGTTACAATTAAATAGTATTATAGCACAGACATATTGAATGCAGTGTCACAATTAAAAAAGTGATATAGCACAGAGACATTGGTTGCAATGTCACAATTAAAAAGTGATATATCACAGTGTGATCGATAGCAGTGTCACAGTTGAAAAAGTGATATCAGCACAGAGACACTGATCGAAATTTATGCTGAATTATGATAAATGCATTCCACACTATTCAACCCGATGTGTCAGATACTTGATGGCAATGCATTTTAGCTCACCTGGCCAAAGGTCAACTGAATTTGCAATATGACCATTTGTTTTTTTCGTTGTCCACCGTATGTGGTCTGTCTTCCATTGCTTGTCGGTCAACAATTATTGTGAACACACGTTAGAGGCTTTAGTTCCGATCAGATTACGATCCTATTTGGTATGTAATCTTATATAGTAAAACATCGGGTACGTTCAGTTATGAGCGACACCCAAACATACTAATAAGGCGATCTTGCATCTTATTGATCGAGCGTGTGAACACTCTATAGGCCATATTGCAGATCAAATTGTGATCCTATTTTGTATGTCAGCGTGTATCATCAACATCTCGTTAAGTTCGTTGATCGGCAACATCCACACATATTCATGAAGTATTCCTGCTCTTGACTGGCTAAGCGTGTCAACATTCTAAGGCTATCGTTCTTGTCAGATTTTGATCAGATTTGGTGTGTAAGCTTGTGTCATCAAGTTCACGAGAGATTTATACTACGAGTTTCATCCACTAATATTAATTGGGACGTAGCCTGGTCATATGGCGGGTATCGAAATCACTACCTTCTGGTTATGAGCTCAGCGCCTTAACTACTGAGCCGCCTCATTTCCTTTTGCGTGGGTGAGTGGATTTCAACAGTTTTCAAGTTATGACTCCACCAGCCGGAATTCAGGAAAGAGGGGGTGGGGATAAAGGACAGACCTGAATACACGCTTACTGCACATATTATTTCTCGTCATAATACCAATTAAGGGTATGCGCTTTAATAGTGGGGCAATGTACTGTTTCAAACTTACGAATCAGGATCTGGGCTCCAGGGTACGGAGAGACCCAGGGTAGAATGCTGCTTGTATGTTCCATTTTATGCATTTTATTCACTACACACATGTATTGAAACTGAAACTAATATATATATATATATATATGTGTGTGTGTGTGTGTGTGTGTGTGTGTGTA